>WOGO01005306.1:0-12530 GCA_015342085.1 Leptinotarsa defecta | reverse complement strand
ATCAGAGAAGAAGAATATGATTAATCAAGCTCAATACAAATAGTTTGTGGCATAATTTCTGATTGATATTTTGTACCAGTTTCTTTAAGAAAAGCTATTTGTTATTTTCGGCAAGTTTTCGCGTTCATGGATTATCTTGAAGAAAAATAATTAAACCAGAAAATTAATTATTATAACCAGAAACATACATATAGAAATAAAACTAATGGTATCGGAGAAAGAAAAAACAAAAGTATTGGCTGCTATTATTGTTGATACCAAAACAATTATTTATGTAAAGATTGCGCTGTGAGCAGAAACGCTACAAAAGTTTTAAAGTTTTATAGACCAGCTTATTCATCTTGCTCATTCTCCATATGATTTGAACAAATTAGGTTCCAATATTTTTAGAAAAATCAAGAGATATGCAAACTTTTCATGCAGTCTTCATAACATCACTAAAGTGCTAAACATTTTCAAATTGTATCCTCTAGAATAGATTTCAGGAGGTCTAGCAGAGCAATTCAATTCCATTACATCAATGTTCAGGAAAAAAACCTGTCCCTGGTTTTCGAAAATTGACAAAAAAAGTTTTGTTGCTGGCTATTATGGACTATGCGTCCGACGGCCTAAAAAAATGTTCAGGAATAATAAATAAAGATGTCATCTATTTGAAGATGATGAAGAAAGGAGCAGATGGAAGGAACAAAAAAAATTGCGATTCATCATATAATTCGATCATTACGTTTCATAATACAAAAAAATGTTAAAATATCATTTCATCTTGATATTTTTACGAAATATCGAGTTTATTATTTAAAGGAAAAATTGTCACAATATACTTTCTCTGAAAGTATTGTTGACGAAGAAATACATTATTTGTAAGATAATACCAGACCAATAGTCAAAGGCAGAATAATATTCTTGAGGTTAAATTTTTGAGAAATTTTCAAGTTTGGATGGTTTTTGTAAGTTAATTCTTTATGTAAGTTGACTTACTGCGAATGCTCAGCATATATTTTTTAGGTATTTAGATGGAAAGATTTTTTGACTATATAAATAATCTTATTCCTCAATGTCGAATATATAATTTTTTGAAGTACTTCTAATTGCACGTTAAAAGGAATCCGATTATTTTTTCCTCCTGTTTATAAAGGAAGATCATATTTTGTTAATGACTTTTTCGGGTATTTTCATCTTCCACAATCTGAAAAAAAAAATTATAAAATCCGACAACTTACTGATGAATAGAACTTTTTTGTGAAAAATAGTTTGAATTCACGCAATAAGTCATCGGGGTGTACTATATATAAAAGTTACCATTATGATTAAACAGCGATGGAATGAAAAGTTTCATTCATAATGTATTTTCACTCCGAGGAATGAAATTTTCATGATGAATACGGGACTGAGAGAGAAGTATTCTCATATTTCAAAGTGATGTATTGAGCGAAAACAATGAAACAAAACAGTCTGAGGAATCAAATCTCGAAACATTCATCCTTTCCATCGTACCTACACAGTAGGTTCTGGTATATGCCTTCCGTAGAACAACTACTTCTCCGGCAGATACCAAGCTGGATATTAAATTGTATTCGACAGACATCTATGGAAGATACCTCACACAGGTTAGTCTTGCAAATGTTACTCGTTCATCCAGCAGCAGGACCATGCTGAAATCAATGGGTACATCACCTACATACCAGTTTCGAAGTATTACCTCCCATCAGGAAAGATCCGTCCCAAACAGCAATAAACCTGGTACTCGATTGATTTCAACGCGACTAGACTGCATATAAAAAACCTTCATCTAAGAGAACATTTGTTAATCAGTAACAGCTCCATCTCTTGAACAATTTCGAAACCGCTCTGTAGGTGATCTACTCGATTGATTTCAACATGGTCCTGCTGCTGGATGAATGAGAAACATCTACAAGAAAAACTTCTGTGAGGTACCTTGCACAAATTTCCGTCGGATATAATTCAATAGTCAGCGTGATTTTTGCCGGGAAAGTAGTTGTTTTTCGGCTGAGTACAATGAAAGGGATGAATGATTCGGGATTTCATTTCTAAACATTCATTTTCACACGCTGTTTTGTTTCATTGTTTTTGCTCAATGCATCATTTTGAAATGAAAATACTAATCTCTCTGTCCCGTATTCATTATAAAAAACGGCATCTCTCGAAGTGAAAATCCAATGATAATGAAACATATACGAAACTTTTCATTCATACAGTGTATCTTTCACTGTATGTTCAGTGCACCTATGATTGATGCATACTTTCTGAAGACTTGAAATTCATCAATAGATTTCATATCTGGTGGTTACTGAAAATGCTAACAGGCATCTAGTTATTCTACTCTCGTGCTGCAAATCGAAGCCCGAAATCAGTTTATATTATTTTATTTCAGGTTTTTCTGCCTTCCACTGCTGCCCATTTACACCATCAATCATTTCCCAAAACTATTACTTCTCTGCCTTGCGGGCCGTCAAGCTGTCTACGGAACCGTATAATTTACAGGAAACCTCCGCGTTTAAAATGCATCGCAAAATATATTGCACCTTTCGTCAAGTATGAAGGATTGCCCGGCCTGAAGCCGACTCTCTGTCGTATTTTGTAACAACAATTCAATCTCGCTCGTTAAACGCGGAAAACTGGCAAATTTATGTGTGTTTTAACTGTAGATAGGACGATATGGAAGAAGTATCAATTCGTGTAGCATTTCGAAGATAACCGACAATGTTTGTTGCAACATCAATTTTTGAAATAATGATACGAGAATCAAACTTAATTTTCATACTAAATTGAAAACAAATCGAAACATCCACCACTATCATGAATAAATTTCAACATAAAACAATAAAAGTAGTTGAATATGAATAACATTTCGAACTGAATGAAAAGGAAGTTCAGAAATATTTTTTGAGAAAGAATTAAATTGTTCAAATCAGAATATGACAAATATTTTTGAAAATACCTAATGAACTGAATACCGAAGAATAGTCAAGGCAAAATGCCAAAAAGCATATTTCTGTTGAAACATCAAATGACTTTCATCAAGCTTTTCAATTAGATCAACATTTTTCGTGCTCATCTGTTAGTAGAAGAGATGGAAATGAATGGCCCCGACAGTTACAAGATTTATCGTCATTTGATTATTTTAACGATACTCAGAAAGTGAAATTGAAAATTGTCGATTCGAATAGCTTGTTCCAAAAGAGATCATTCGCAACAAAATCTATATCATGTTATGCATGATGTAAGAACTTTATCATAATGTCATGATAATGGTCAATAAATCTCTAAACTTAACTGGAAAAATCACTGACAATTAGGAATATCGATATGCACTCAACCCAAAATAGTTGCTTGTTAATTTTCCCCTCGAAATATTTGTAAAAGTTCATTTTTTGTTAATAGTATTTTATAATTTATTAATTTTCAGCTTTTATTAATATTTCAATTTTTTATTTTTTTGGTTGTTGCTTGTATGTTATTTCTTTGTAATTTCAGTTTTTTGTTTAATAAAATTTTTATTTTCAGTTGATCTTTTTAATTTTTTTCATGGATTTTGAATCTATTTATATTATAGTAGACAATGGAATTCCGAACTGATGAAATACACTCATTTTCTTGAATCATCATTAATAGAATCGAATGTTCTTAAATATTCATATGTTCAAATACATTCCAAGGATTTCCATTTTCAGCACTTCGACGATTGCTAATTCTCAACGAAAAGTGAATGAAGACCCTGATCGAATTATAAAAATGCCAAAGATCCATGATTTAGTTACTACTCCCAAACATCGTCTGTTTTGCTCAAAACTAGAATTCAAAAACAACGCATTCATTTTCTAACATCACACTGCTTTGTTAGGGTCTACTGTAGGTTCATCAGTGATACTAGGCTGAACCACAAATGCATTGCTGGACTCGACTATTCTTCAAGTTTGGCCTGACTATGGCAATGATATCTCCCTTGACGAAGATCTATGAAATCAACACATCGTCTGTTTTGTTATTAGGGGTCCTCAATATAATCGTAACTTAATGTAAAAGGAAATCACATAGTGTCAATAGTATAATAAAAAATCTAGTTCTTATTATAGACAACAAACTGAAATCATCCCATCATGAACCCACTCCACTCCATATCTCTCAAAAAATAATTAGAAACAACGTGAACATAATCAATCACTGAATATATTTTTATGGGTTCATAAAAATATGTATTATTGAATTTTTCATGTAAATATATTGAACGGTTCTGGATATGACCAGATGAATCAATGGGATATAGAAGGTTGATTCAGGTTATTTCTCAAAAACAAGCACTTTTTCCAATCACCAGATATGCAATACTCGATGGGCGATTCACCAACCAAGTTGGTCAGGAAACTGTTTTCCTTATCACTTTTTAAAGTGATAACTTCTTACGTGAAGGTAAACCGCTTCATTACCTAACTCGTAACTGCGCCAGTTTGTTGGGCTTTTTTTTCTCTCACGCATACGTCAGCGGAAGGCAGACTCCTCCTCTCGTCGGACAGACGCAGGGTGATCACATGCTGTAGATTTTTACTTTTTCAGTAGATTTTTAACACCAATTGAAGAATTGCAGTAGATGAATTATCGCTGGTAGATTTCGGTAGATTTAGATAAGATGCTCTTGGCGATAGAATTTTCATTTCAATGTGAGTGGCGACGTCTTCAGCAAATGACATGAATTCATTGTTTCTAGGTTCTGCCCGCTTCGATACACAGAACATGAAATGGATACAGATCATAAAACATCCATTTCCCGATTACCAGTTACTGTTTTCTGAATATCTCCGACCTCCGAATGAAGGAAGAAGAAGAAGATGATAATACATAACCTCATTTCACTTTTCTTTTTCAGACTTTCATGGAATTGAAAGTTTCATTTCAAACATGGAAACATTTCTGATTTTGAGTCTAGAAATCGAATACTTGAAATAGTCCAAGTGTTCAAAATAACCAACAACAAGAAACCAACTAGAAAGCAACTTGCTATTTCAAGTATTAGATCACGCCCATTGGCCATACCCGTAAGGAGGCCAAGGCCTTCTAGATTCAGTGATGCTATTCGAATGTCTTTACAAGCGCCACCTAGTGGTCGAAAACTCAATGTTTGTGCTCTTCAAACTTCAAATCAAAAAGTACACCACTTCAAATACATTGCAGTAGATTTCAGTAGATTTTCGATGACACTCTAGGTAGATTTCTCAAATAAAATGTGGTCATGCCAGACAGACGATCAGTGTTTAGTGTGCGTCAAACATGTACTGTCGACAGTATTATTGAAATCTAAGCAGCAAGCACGTAATATTTTTCTATAATATGATACGTGACTTTGAAATGATTATACTAATTTTGTGAATTTACATAAATAGTATATCATTTAGAGTATTGAAGTAATTGTATTCTCCTAAATAAAAAGATCAAATTTTAATAAATAGCTCAATACAAATCATGAAATTATAAAACAGCAACAAAAATTAATTTGCGCTCCGGGGCGACTTCATTGATTCCAGTGGCTTTTTCAGCCGCAGGAAAACCCGGAAAAAACTGCAGCACTACATCATCTGAAGATTTTGATCTGCCGATGTCAGTGAAGGTTTGACATAATTATTCAACAAATCAAGGTTTGGCATGTTATTTTATGGTGACAATTTTTTATATTATGATAAAATTTGAAACATTGCTAATTCTATTGCACAGATCAGGATTATAAATATATTAATGTTGCGATTCGAATACATAAGTTTAGTTTCTGACTTTTCAAATTTTTTTTTTATCTCATCAGAGATTTAAGTTTTTTGAAGATAATGAATTTTCGGCTCATGAATTGGATTGTTATTCAGAAGCTGATTATTTTGCATGTGGAATAGACTTTACTTATGATAATTTTGACAAATATATAATAAGTCGACGACTGATATTACAAATTAATGAGAATCCTAGATATTAGAAAAAAATAATGGACTCATAATAAATTCTACAATTCAGTATAATTTAAAAAGAACAAAGTTGTGTATCAGTGAACTGAATTCGTAGTTATTATTTCGGTAGTGTCAAAAAATTTGATTGCTGTTTATAGTATGCTATAGCTCCAACCTGGCTTTGTAGCTAGAGTGATTCACTGTGTGAAACAAAATCAACGCAATTGCAACCTCTCTCCATCACGTGTGACGCATCTGTTTGTGAGTCCGCTTGAATTCATTTTGTTTCGCGATAGTTTTGAATTAGTGAGAACTCTTAAGATAATAACTTATTGGAACAACTGACATATTTCATTTTCTTAATAAAAATCAACATTGTTAACATCTGAATAGCTTTCCAATTAACACATTCTATGTGACTGTTATACGATTCCAAACAAGTAGGCACTAAATTCTCAGAAAAGACGTTTCTGCCTTAATCTGTGTCTTGCAGTGGCGTATGAAATTCATACTGAACAGATGAGAAAACATTCTGATAAAATATATAAAATCACAACCTTGACAACAACGTTTTCGTTTTGATGCAATAATATTTCTGAGAATTCAGTTCCCACTATTATGGAATTGTAGGTAATATATATTATTCTAAATATTGAAATGGGTATCGTAAGCTATCCTAAAATATAGATATATGCTATCACAGATTCTTTGTAGACTAATGAAAAAATATGTATTGAACTGTTTTGTTATGTCTCAAAGGGATAAGGTAGCGTTTCCGATGAAAGCTTCCCGGATTCCCACGGGTAGCACCTCCACCCCGACGCCCGGACCACATCGTCATAGCTCAACCAATTTAGACAAAATAATAATGCATTATATACAAAAACCTTCCTTTTGAATCACTTCGTCTATTCAGATATACATTCGTGGCGATAGACTTTTTATATAAGATATAGTGATTTCATTTGAAAAAAATAGCTTTATTTGAAATAATAATAGAAAAGGTTTCTGAAACTTTACCACAGCATTACACGAATACTTTTAAATGATTTATATGTAATTCATACCTGTTAAAAACCATAAACATGATTTGAATTTCACAAGTTATTAATTATTGACTTTTACGATCGCATATATCCGCATGTGTAAAACAAAGCAATTCTCATCTAAAATCGATAAACCATTTTATTTTTCATTAAAATTACAAAACTACAAACATTCGTTCGATTATAAAACCCTTTGAAGTTCCCATCAAAATATATCGAGACTGATGAGGGCTTAATTCGGTGACGCTCTTTTTTTCGCCTATTTGATTTAATGGACAATAATATGCGATCCAGCAGAGAGATGATTGGGAGGGTTTTCGAAGCCTACAGCCATTTTTCATTTAGTTTTCAACTAATTCATGTCAATATTTCAATGGTGATGCATAATAATTGGCAGTGAAAAATTATATTATTTAAAATATCGAAAAGGTTGTTCAGATTAGGGTCTATCAGGAGAGAAGGGATATTCCGATAATTTTATGCGTCCATGTTATTCCGACTGTAGCAAGTATTTTTGAGAAAAAACTATAGTTCTTCTGAAAAATCAGAACCATTACTTATCTTACTAATATCACCAATGATACGTTTGGGTGGATTCTAAAACAATAACCCACAATACAACCTAACCCTTCCTACTTTGAATAAATTTGAAAAATTATTTTTCTATTTCACTTGTAACTATCGTCGATGAGAATCTCCGAATTGATTTACCTCTGCAACTCCATATGCTTTATTCATTGTACATTATATATGGATAGTAGTCGATTGGTTAGCATGATTAGTTTATTTTACTCGTTAAAATGAACGCTAAGGGAACGTTGGTTCGATTCCAATTGCGAAATTCTGATTTTCATTGTGTATCGTCCGTCAAGTGCTAGAAATCGCAGGTTAAAAGACTTCATCAACCCGTAGCACGCATAAGTTTTTTGTTTTCTGGGAGTATTAGTTCGTAAGTAGACTACTTCATCTCTTGAAGTAAGCTAGTTCATCTCCTGGAATATACTACTGTAACGAATCTGAAACCAATCCTGACCACTACGCCGGAACAAATACATGACATCACCGCGAAAGAATGCAGTTGGGAATCGCCGGTAAATTTCTACTACCGAACCGACCACCGAATTCTAGAAAGTACCGTTACCGATTAAGGCCGTCTTCCCGACCCAATAGGGCAGTTCAGAAAGTGAATCGAGCTGCTGAACAAAAAATTCAAATAGTGGAAATAAATTAAGCGTTAATTGCTACGTGTTGTGATGAATAAATTAATTTGTGATTAGTGTAATATTGTTGAAAATGAATTTATTTAAGACAGTCAATTCTTTAATTTGCAACACTACCTACTTCATCTCGTGAATACGTCAACTCAGTCGGCAAAACACGTGTCTGGTGCTTGGTAACAATATACCTTTTAATTGAAATTTCAATTGAACTGTGTTTTGATATTCATCTTTTTTGTGGCATTCCAGCATTCTTGAAAACTGTTTCTGAAAAGTAGCTATTATTTCTAGAACAACTTTACCACTAATGCTGGTATACCTTCACAATAATCGCCTGGTATCCATTTTATCTATTAAATATCAGTTATATATTGAAGGAGACCAAAAATCCAATACTTTGCTTTACTGATGACAATACACAAACGTTACGGAACAGTGCAAACAATATCAGTGATTTCGGCGAATGGTTGGTTGTTGAATTGGATTCAGATATGTTTTGCTCACAGATACTGCTCAAAAATATGAAGTTCCGCATCAAAAGCTGTAAGATTTTTTCCATAAATCTGTTCAAAACCCAAACATCACAAGCAACGTTGATACCTCGGAATATTGCAGAAATAACTTGAGAACTGTCTCTTTTCTACTTTCAGGTGAAGAGTTTAACCAAATTACTCAGTCCGGTTGATCTCTCTCAAAGCAGTATATTATGTCAAAAGTACTCGGCTAAATTCAGCTGCCAGTCACTTCAAGGTTCAATTCAACTCAACTCCTACTAATCTTTATGAAAAACTCCTGCAATCCGATAAAAGTATACTTTTAGAATAAAATTCATAATATACAGCGATTTGAATCCACTTAAATCACTACTTTCGCATAGTTGTTGGGATCATAACCGTTTCAAGAATTTCATTGCAGCTTGTGAATTCACATAGTATTAATGGAATATCAAGAGTATAATATTCAAAAAAACTGTTGAATTTAGAAGCTCCTTTCTTTAAGTTAATGTACTCAAACTCACAGTTTTTGGATGGAATAAAGACACTAAATATTCACGAAATGATTTCCATTCTATTTTTTCAAACAGAATTCAAAACGGAATAGAATTTAATATAAGAACAAAGGGTAATCGGTTTAGTCCACATTGCTGGCAGATATGGTACAGGGTGGTTTATCGATTGGAGTTCTATTATAATCCACTTCTGGTCTCCGTATCATATCATGCCCGATAATGCGTTGATTTAGACAGGACAGCAGTTTCTTCGTATGTTATTACGTACTCTGTTTCTACCAGGTCAGTTCTTCAATTGTCAATTCTCCGGTTACCTGATACCGCAGCTACCCTAGTGTTAAATTAGGTTAGGTTAGGTCCAAAAAGAGTGGGTCTATTCGACTCTCCACCGCAATCCGCAAGGGTTTATTTTGGCCCACATCTATTCACACTCGACCAAATGAACCCAGCCTCTTAACGAAGCCTATTAGTTTTGTACGTTGAGTGGTCTTTCAGGTAAGATGGTAAGAGTACGGCTATAAGGAACTCCAAGAACTTGATTCGGTCCCCAGCAGGGCAGGCACAAAGTATATGTCTGCTATTTCATCGTTAATGAGGTAGTCGAATAGTTAAGGTGCAAGATCCTCATCTTGATACCTACGACAAACTGACGATGCCTTAGATTCAACCGTGCAGGGCTTTTTCGCCTTTGGTTTTGGCGAATCATCAAACCTGTTTATGGGGGGTTTGTTCTTCATCTTCTCGGCACGGATACACACACCTTAGGATTAAGTCATCGTTGGTATGTCATTCAGTTAGGGAATAACAGAACCACAAGTGATTTTGTTTTTGCCGTATCCAGCGGGGCTACGTGGAAGCAGGCATTCGATGGCCGGTTTGCTCAACCCCCACATCCCAAGCCAATGCACTCACCAAAAACAGCATGAACAGTGGTCCAGGCAGTGAAAGATGAACAAGGACAGGCAACCCGTTAGTGTTTTTATATCCTGATGCTGATACTGCGTTTGGTAGTTCTGATGTTAACTAATCCACGGGAACAGGAAATCCTGTGCATCGACGGATGTCACAGGCTTTCTTTTTTTCCTAACCAATCTGATAGTGTTGCATAGTAATTTATTTCTATTTATTTTTTATCATCATTTTTCCTCATCTGTTTAGCTTAATCTCCGTATGTCACTGCGATAGAGAGATTACGGAAAACACGTGAGTCATGTCTAAGAATCCAGTGCACACTCTTTTGGGATTATACTATAGTTGGTTTGTGACATTTTAACAATTTTCCGATATAGTCAGAGACTAATTTTGCCCACCACTGGCGGATGTAACGTTTTTGAGAAAAAATTATTTCACTCGAAAACAAACCATACATTCAGAGACCCAGAAAACTTGAGAACTGTCTCGAAAATATCTATTCATTGTTGTAGCTTTTGTTTTAATGGTGAAGCTCGTATCAAACATTCTGTATAAATTCGCTACTCCAAAATAATTCATTAGGCTTATTTCATGTACAGAAAGATTATGAATTAGAAAATCCAAAATAATTCAACCACCCCTTCTTTCTCCGACTTTTTCTATACCCTCCGTTCCATTCGAAACGAGAAAACTGCACAAAACGTCGCTCCAGATCCAGGTAGACCGTTGTCATAAATCAACCGCAGTCGCCGGGGTACAGCTCACGGCTCACTTCGATTGAGTTGAAATCCCTTAATGGCACTAAATAGTCACATTTGCAATTGTCCTGGTCGACGATCCGCGTAGCAAAGCGGACCAGTTTCGCTGTATAGAGATGGAAATCCTTTCCTATAGTGGAAGCAGTTGTGGAATCGAGCAGGCGTTTTATGTCCACGTGGAGCCATGACGGAGAGTTTTTTGATTAGTCATTAGTCAGCAAAGATTTTTGTAGCTTAAGTGGAACCAGAAATATGTTCAGGCTGAAGGTGAATGGATGGACTGAATTAATATTGCATTTTGGATGTGGAAAGATGAAAATGACTGCGAAGAAATAGAATTTGATAATTTATACTCTAACCTTCCCGAATCTACTGATAACTTTATTATGTATCCACATATAACTCCCCAAGAAACTCATCAATTCCAGATCTCTCTTGTTCATGACAGGAATTTCCGAAACTATTCTCGGATGGTTGGTCGAGCTGCTTTGAAAGCATTTGGCGTTACCTCACTACTTTGCATTGGATGTAATTTTTTCAGCGCCTTTTCTAACTTTTCCTTAAACTTTCTACGTGGCAATACAAATCGAATGACACCTTGATCATAATTTTCGGAGACTATATAGTCACCAAACCGTTATTTTAACACGTCGACACGTGTTTCGATAACTAAGTGATCATCTTCAAGAGGAAGAATGTTATTATCACACCAAAGGGTCCAAACAGTGCATCACAAGTAGACTGTACTGAGCAAGTCATTTTTTGTTCGATAAACTGAAAAGTTGGTCATTCTGTACCTGGATGGAGTTTTCTACTAAAATTTTCATTTTGATTTTTTCGGATTGTGAGAGGTGAAAATAACCTAAAATAACTGTTATGTTTATTGAACGTGCCTATAACTTCGTTATAAAACCTTGCCATTCTGAAAATCATTTTCTGTCTTTCAAAAGATATTTTCAAATTCCTTCCTGTCCAAACTGTCCTAACTCTTCGGAGATATCCAGGTAGTAATAGTGCACTTTCAGTTTGTCTGAACCAATCGACTCTCGAAACTTGCGGTCAAACTCATTTTTATTATTTGACGATATTGATTCCAGTGAAAGTTTCATGGTGAAAACTTTCAACGATGATGATATTTACGTTTTATTCTGATCAACTGAAAAAAAATATTACATAACATTTCAATATGGGATTTTCATTTATCAACAGTTTACACAACCCCAACACGTTATTATACAATAGCTTCTTCAGGCTTGTTCACTACTAACTAACTCGATTTCCATATCGTGCTCCTTTTATATCATAGTAATTTGAATCATAATGATGTTTCCTTCCTAACTTATGAATTACTACCATTATAAGAACAAACTCATCAGTTTGGACATATTATAAAAACAAATCAATCAATCAAACATTTATTGAATCAGTTTCTTTCACGATCACATTGAACAAAAAAAAACATAACATAATCATAAAATACTGGCTGATTCGACAGGTCAAACAAACGTAAAAAAATCAATATAAAACGAAACATACTTAAAAAAAGTAAGTTAATAAGCTACAATCAAATTAGGATTCAAGGAGAAACTTATCCACAGAGTAGTATGCTTTTTGCAATAGAAAAATCTCGAGTCGCCTTTTAA
>WOGO01005305.1:0-12531 GCA_015342085.1 Leptinotarsa defecta | reverse complement strand
ATTGAGTGGTAGAAATAATACCTGACAATCGTCTTCATTTATTAACATAATAAAATTTTTTAGAACGGGTAGAAACAGGTGATTCAGCTTGGGCATGCTTCGATTGATTTGAGCACTTCTTCAATATATTATTGAATAAGCAAGTAACGTCATTTTTCGCGAGTAGAATCCTATTTTTTCTATGACCCACTAGCTGACCCGGCGAACCGAATTGATGAATGTTGAATTGAATTATTGACTGGAGTATATTACTCTTCTTCAATTATGTTTGTAGAGAACGAAGTCGGGGCATACTAACACGATCAGTGCTGTCAGGTTATTTCTATCCTTCGAAGTAGAGTTAGTGTCAGAAAACATTAAATTGATACAAAAACGTATATGCTAGAGTTCACTACCTACTGTCAATAATTATTATAGAAAGTGAACTTCGGTCTATACGCCGATGACACGACTCTCCTTTCATGTTCCAGGGGTCGGGATCGTCTACATGCAACGTGCATTGGATGACCTTGAGCGCTGGAACCTCGAATGGAAGAACCGAGTAAACACGGAAAAAACTCAGGCGATAACCATGGAAAAAATGTTATCTTCTCCGGCCAGAAAAGTGAAGATCTCTGGATCTCTTCTAATAGACCGAAGGCTCACCTGAAACCCGCACATCACAACTGTAAAGGCAAGGATCGAGGGTCGAATTAGAAGTCTGTATCCTCTGATCTATTACGATCTATTACGATTACGATCTATAAAACGATGTTCAAGTCTGTCATCATGTATGCTTCAGGCGTCTGGGTACAAGCGGCTGGATCTAATATCTCCATTCTAGAGAGATTGCAAAATAAGTTAATACGGATGATTGGTAATGCTCCGTGGTTCGTACGGAACGAAGCCATCCGCAGAGATTTGCAGCTGCCTTCCATTCAGCAGTCCATTCAGTCGAGGAATCGGCAAGTCTTTGATTGCACAGAAACCCACAATAATCCGTTAGTTCGGGAAGCTATAGATTAATCTGTAGACGACCCCTTCCGATATAGAAGGCCCAGACACTCTGTCAAATGGAGCCCTCATGTCCTCCGCCGCCATGACGCCATCCCATGATCAGTTTCGACCCGTTTGTCCTTCTGACAAACACCAATCGAAAGGGTAAGGGAGCCAGGCTACAACCTGATTGAACGAAGATGACTGTCGGAAAAGTTAACTTCGGAGTGATCAGTAGATTTCATCTCTCAAATAGTGGAACAGTAGCTCGAAAGCTAAGGCAGGAGAACTGTTGCGAGATCAGTATACATGGCAACACTGAACAAGGTGCTCCTCTCATGTAATTTCATCTTCCTCTGTACGGCATAGATTCGCGATGTTCTGCACTCCAATTGCCTTACGGCTCCATTGTGGAAGATCTGATATTCTCGTTCACGGTATTGTAAAAATTACTGTAATGTGATTGGTGGCTTTGCTTCTATCATGACAGCAATTATTCATACGCACACAATCACAAATGTTAACCCCTATTATTCCCGCACACACTAATCATTAGTTATTCAGCTATTCCTGGAGGAGACAAATCCAAGAAATGAAATATTATGAAAATCTTCAGTATCTCTAGTGTTCGGGTTTGGAAGCCAGGAAGGTCTTCCTGGAAGAAAATCCAATAATCGGCGGCCTGCAAACGCGAAAAACAGTTACACTAAAAACCTCGGGAGCGAAAGCCTTAACCGTTTCGATAATGAAAATCTGTCCAGTTTTTCTTCAATTATAAATGATATAATAATACGGTTTTGCGATTTTGTTTTATGGATTTAATTTTTTTCTCAAGTTTTAAACAGCTTCAATAGTTGTTCTGCTATGATCCAGGCGAAAACAAATCCAACAAATCAAAAATCATGAAAGCGGTCCAGTCATTCTTGAGTTTTGAATTATGTGATCAATGGCGAGTTTATGGAACAGTACCTAAGAATCAAACCTGATAACTAGTAGTTAAAAACTCACTATAACAGAGTAGGTGGTCGGTTTATGTATTTATTTTTTATTGAAAACAAATATTTCAGAGAGCGGAAAACGTAAATATATAACGCAATCAATTATCATCTCAAATCGTACTTAAACTTTTTCCATACATAAAAAAAATGCTCGACACATTCATCTCATATTCCACTTTTGTTAAAAAAGCCAGTCCCTTGAAAGCTGCCGTTCAATACTCCTCTCAATAGGACACAAAGATATTTCAGTCTAGTAGATTTCATGAGGGAAAAAGATTATAATGACTCCACCAATTCAACAAACTGTTGAATACCTTAAAATACGGTTTGCTGAGTCATAATAGAAACACAATCACACTAGAAGAAGAACTTTTTATGACTCTTCAGCATCAAATCGATATTGATACCATTCATCGTAGAATTTTTTATATCAATCATTATTTATCTGTAGGATGTTGTAGGCAACAAATTGCAAGAGATTTTCATGTAGTGAAGACGACTCTTCCTTTTGAAACAACACTGTATTCATTTGATGAATATAAAACTTTGAATTCTGTTCGATTACGTTAGCCACATGTGACGCATATCATACATTTTTTATGATTAACATTAAAGCACCTTCTTCATTACATGATAGTAAGTGTTACATTCTAATACATTTGGTGGGATCATGTACAATGAACAGCTAGCAATTTCGTTGCCAAGGAATCTACCGAACACTAGTATCATTTTGCTATATTTTCTGATGGCAGACCAAACCTTTCCATAATAGCCTACGTCTGTAGGCTCTACCCTATTCCAGAACTGAAAGATCGACATAAGAAATTCCATCATTGACTTTCACAAGCAGAGAGAATATTCGAAAATACATTTGAGATTCTGGTACAGAGATGGAGAATTCTTAGAAAACCTGAGAAAGTAATTTTTTGATGTGAAGACCAATTTCACATTTGCAAACCATTTGATGATTCTGAAAATTTAATGAATGACCAAATACCTGAATCTGATTTCTAATATTAAAATTGGTGATTAGTCCATCCACTAAATTTGTTAAAAAGTTTTTGGTGTTGTGATCATCTGGATATGTTTAAATTGTTTTATCATTGTTTATATGAACTTAGGTGAAATTATTAGTCATCAAGTGGTTAGAAAGTCATATGAAACAAATTGTTATTTCATAAAGCACAAATTGTAACTAGTTCATTACCAGGGTGGTCCCAGAAGTACCCGGACTGACCTAGAGATGGCGGTAGTTGTTTGAAAAATAACACTGCATAAAGGTCTCTGCCCACGATACCGTACCAACCATGGCCTTACTAGGACCATATCAGACACGGTCTACCTTGCCCACTGTAATAGATCAATACTGTCCGTAAGCAACACGTATAATGATCGTATCATACGGGTATGATGACTATGAGATACACCTTTGACAACTATAGGTAATGTGGACGTGTAGAAGAGTTTACCACGAGGAACGAATATGGCTATGAGATTATCTGCTCGACAATTGGCATTGGTAGCTATTATTTTGGACGATGAAGAAGCAGAAACTCAAAAAAGACCCGACACTATTGGATTCACGACTCTTCAAGAGAACGAGAAAGTGAAGGAAAATATTGGTCATTATTTAGATATTTAGTTGACGCCGAGGAAACTTTTTTTATTATTTTCAAATATCTACGTTTCAATGAAATATATTGCTGAATAAAATTGAAAATGACATACAACCTGTTAATACACCGTTTCGCTGCCGGAGACCTACGGTTTAGCAACGTCACGTGCCATGCACGTTGCGTGCACGCTACGCAACGTGCCGGACCGGTGACGGAACGGTCCAGTGGGCGTTGATTCATATAAATCGTATGAAAGAATATTTTTTAGCAAGTGCCGGTACGTTTACGTTTACGGTCATGGTTTGGTACGGTAAAGTGGAAATGGAGAAAACGGGTAATCATTACGTGGTAAAATACATTTATTTGAAAGCCTCAGCCCAACCAATATAAGAGCTGAACTGGATGGGTAGTTTTAACGAGGTCGTACAAGCTGTCAAGGTGAGTATCATACTGGCCGACCAAATGAGGTGACGACTACAGAAACGGTGAAGAAAATCCACGAAGCGGTACTGAATGATCATCGACTGAACGTGCGCGAGCTAGCATACTCAGTAAATATTTCAAAAAGTGCGGTACATCGTATATTGGACATGAGAAAGCTGTGTGGTGCTGGGTCTGCTCACAATCTAGTAAAAACAGTATCGTGAAGATGTTTCAATTGAGTGTTTAGCGAAGTTTCACAGCAGCAAAGCAGAATTCTTGCATCGTTTCATAACCATGGAAGAAACATGCGTCCATCACTTCACACCTGAGATAAAAGAAAAACAAGAACACTGAACTCGAAAGGGAGAATCGGTTCCAAAGAAGACCGATTCATCTGCAGCAAGGTCATGGTATCGGTTGTTTGGAATGCGCGTGGTATAATTCTCATTGACTATCTTAAAAAAGGTAAAACTATCAATGGCGAGCATCATGCGAACCTATTGCAATGTTTGAGTGAAGGAGTCATGTGAAAACGGCAGTATTTGGCTAAGAAAAAAGTGTTGTTTTATCAACACAATGCACCAGCTCACAAATCCATCATCGCAATGACCAAACTTAACGAACTAAAATTGGATTTGCATCTCATGCACCCTATTCAGCCCCCTCTAATCATTTTCTGTTTCGAAATTTGAAAAAATGGCTTAGTTATTAGAAATTTTTCAACGATTAATATTTCCTACAATCAATATTATATTTTGACCAGAAATACTAGTAGTAGTACATCATTTGATAAGGGTAATGGGTAAAAGACGATATCTGCCAAAAGCATCTATCGGGTCCTCTTCTGGTTAGTTCATAAGTTTGGGAATGATATTGAGTGTTTCATCAACATAATTGTTTTGGTCATTGTAATTGTTTTCTGTTCTGTTCTCGGTATTTCACTATTCTCTTCATTTTGTTTCACGTTGTTGTCACGAGCATTTTCTTCTCCTTCCTTGCACGTTTCACCTTCAAAATACATCTGGAAGAAATATATTTCTTAAAAAACAGTTGGTTAACGTATCCCAATAATTTACATCCTTGGAACAACTGTTTTACTCAGTGTTTTTTAGCTCATTCGTAATTAATTGAAAGTATATAATTTACTGGATGAAAGTTCAATATTTAAAAAAATAGTGCTTTCTTGGGGCAATATATTTCATCAAAAACCCCAATGCTTTGAAACATTTCCGGGTAGGTTTACTGCTAATTTCAGATGGTTTACATCGAATATTCCACTTCTTCAAAAATATTTATGTCGGAGATGATTCAATCTATTTTCAACTGTTTCCCCTACTAACAAATGACAACAACATATCAATAATAGATAGAATAGAAGTATATCAAAATATAATGATTTGAAGAGTTTTTTCAATAAAAAGGCAGTGATAGTAGAGGCATTTTTCCTGGCTCATCTGTCTTAATACAGGGCGCTCAAATGAAAACTTGACCCCTCCCTGTAAGTCAGAAAAGGACGTGTAATCTAAAATTTCAAAGAACACGTCAATTTTTATTCATTTATCTAGAATACCTGCGATACAAAATTGTTCGGAAATGCCGATTGCTGACTCCGGATCTTGAATAATGTACGGAACTCTTTCGAGAGTAGACTGTATTATTGTATGGAACTAAATGGAGATCATTTTGAATAGTTTATCCATTGATTTTATTTCTACTGATATTATTTGTTGTTGATTTCCTCATTCAAATGAACGACAGCGAATTTTCTGTTTTTTATTAAATAAAACGTTCATCATTCAATTTCAAATGAAACAATTTTGAAAAACATTACAGAAGTAATGGAGGGACGAAAGATCATTCAAATGATGTATCACTTGACCCCCTATACTATTGAAACAAATAGGGGGTGAAGTTTGGGATACGATTTCCATATCATAATTAGTACCCTTAGAAATAAAAATTGACGTGTTCTTTGAAATTCTCGATGGGACGTGCGTTTCTGATTTACAGGAGGTGTGAATTTTTCGTTGGAACGACCTGTATAATATTTCACAAAGCATCTAAAAGAACAATTCGTTCAGGCTAGACTCAACTCCCTACACTGTAGGTTAACGGACTGACACCTATCAGAAAACAACTACTTCCCTGGCTAATACCACGAAGGGTGTTGGATTATATCCGACAGGTGTCAGTGCAGGATTCTTCACTGAAGTTATTCTTGCATATGCTGTTGGCGAAGCAACTGCCGTAATAGATTTTCAATCATTGGAACACACTTACAGACCGGTTCCGGGCTGTTTGGCCACTCGTTAGTGCCAGGTTGTGTCTATTATCAACATGAAGTTGATGATTTCCGATAATTGAAAATCATATTCATTCAGAGTATCATTCCTCGAACTAGGCTGAAGCGGACAATAAACAAGGGGTTTGTCATCGCCCCATCTGCCTGTGAACGACCGCGGTAACTACCGCATATCCCAATTCCTCGTATGAGGAAAAAAATTTTTCACTTATAATTTTTCTGTTTTAGAGCACAGAACACGATAGTTTGCCACTTGTTTCATCAGAAGTGCATCAATCATTTGTAATGACCGTTCATTATTATCAGCTTTGAAAACAGAAAGTTTCGAAATTTCTGACATTTCTGTGAATAATGACAGCTGATAATATTTCAATTCAATGCATGAACATTTCTGTTTCGACCTAGGCTTTTAGTTATCAGTTGAATGCTGGCCATCTTTCTGAGCCTTTCTTTTCAGATTCAAATTCATGCTGAGGTATTTATTTGAACAGTTTTTCCATTGAACATTTAATCAAATTGAAATAATAAGTAATCGCTCTTTCTTTTTGTAACCTTCATCTTGGAGGTCTTTATATTTCCATCCTTCTAAAGATCTCAGTTCGTCCCACGATACTGTTGGTCATTCGAATGCCCTTAATATTTGAGAATAGCCCATTTAAAATTGATTTCACGAATAACATTACACACATTGATATTTCCAAGTGATAAAACTTCTGTATTATTCGTTTCCACGAAAGGAAACGACTCTAACGGAAGCAGTTACATATTTAAATAAACATATAGGATGTGATTTTCAGTTATCAATAGTGTTCTTGGCCTTGATGATATTGTGCTCGATGTGGTAGCATTCAGGAATACTCATTGTGAATGTGTCAGTTGATTGACTCGAAAATCTGAAAGTGTCAAATCAGTCTCGGTGTTGGATTAATAATTCAATTTTCTGAACGAAAATGTATTTTAGTGTTGAAACATATAAATATTTCAATAGATTGACGCGTTCATTTCTGAAAACGAATAAATAGGACAGCAGGCAGTATCTCTGAACAGAAGAATGTTTCGTGTTTCCATATCCTTGCAGAAAATTTTCTGATGGAGATACAAGTAAGCAGAAAATGTTGTGAATTAATGGTTGTTCAAAAAGTGTTGTGACTGTGGAATTCCATTATTCTCTGGATCTCAGAAATGTTTTTTGGAAATTGAAATGGTTGTGAATTTTTGGATGTTAGCTTATACTTATACCTAACCTAATAAATGAAATATTTTTTTATATTGTGGAAGATGAGAAATATGAGTAATCAATTATTTTCTTTTTTCAAGAAATAACTACTTCGACTTCAACCTCTTTCATTTTGATACATACATTTTATGGAAGGAGTTCATAGGAATGTACGTCCTAACTTGCTTTACGAGTAATGGGATGCCAAAATTTTACTTGTGATGCACTATTCAGAACCTTTGGTGTGGTAATGAATATGAAGGGAGATCCGCCATAAAATGGACGTTTAACTTTGCAGTATTATTACATACTCAAGATACAAAATTATAAACTCGTTACCTGTCCTTAAGGAATTCATAGGTTATATTCAATACACCATATTTTAAGTGAAATATTTAAATTTAATGTTTGTCCGTTTCATGATTCCATGAAACGCAATGATTGCCCTAGATGTAAAAGGTAAATTATACGTAGAAACATCTGATTCTCGGAGGGAAAAATACGAATTCGACGACTCTGAAGAGGACTGTATTAGCTTTTTTATGTTTTTAGATGCTTTTGTCCTAATCTTTTGATTTGATCTCTTTTCAGCAATTTTTTTTTTAATTAATGCATCCTTCTTAGCGTGTGAGTGATGACTGTGCTCTTCATTTTTCTGGGTTAGTTTTCAGTTTTCTTTCTAGGCAACGCCTTTGGATATGACTGGATACATTCAGGAGATAAAGCCGTGGTTGATATATTCAATTCTGAGCCTGTTATTTGTGAAGTAAAGCTTGAAGAGATTTCAGCTGATATTTTAGCGCCATTGACAGTAAGTGACATTTCAGCAGAAGTTCCAGGAGCATTATCAGTTGATACTTCAGTATTATGAAGCTCAACTGTTGGTCTATCAGTGACAAAAGATGACAAAACGTTATTCTCGGTAAATGTATTTCGATTGAACGGATGCGCCAGTGTACGGTGTGTTGGCAAATTGAGCCACTTCATAAATTGATACTGTTTTTTCGAAATTCGATAACATCCATGCATTCATGGCCTCCCTATATCGAGCCTCAAAAGGCCCAAAACAGAAACGTCTAGTGGATAGCTACAGTGAGAGGAAACGTTAAAATGGTTATATGATTATCTCCAACGTGACAACATCGATTGTTATGTGGCTAGCATGATTGTCACAAAGTATCAAACAGGGGTTTACCCCAGATGGATTCACATATTTGACAAAGAGTATCATGGCTTTGTAGAAACTCTTTTGTGTTATCCAATCACTTGGGTTGGCTAAGCCCTGTGACCCTTTTGGACCACCTTGTATGAATTCCTTGAAATGGATTCTAGGAAACAGACATACGGAAGGTATGGTGCCACCCAAAACATTAATGATTCCAAGCATTGTGACCAGCTGTTCTCTCACTGCCGATGTCACCTGTCCAACTTGTTCACTCCCTCGGGTTGCAATTACTTTTGGTGGGTTGGTAACAGTTGAACATCCAGCTACGTCAAGGTTCCATATCGTATGAGGTTCAATATTCTTTTTATGCAATATATTTTGCAAGCTCTATCTTGGTTAAAAGATGTAGCCCAGGTCAGAAAAGTATTTTTTGGTTTACGTACTCATTATGACAGATTCCTTTTCATAAAACCACGGAACCGTTCCTTCGTAGCCTTTTGTCTCTCAATCCAAATTTCTGTGTGACCTCATTCGTAGCTGCTAATTGGTAAGCAATCTTCTTCACCTGGATTGAAATAAGTCCATAGCACATCTTCGAAGATCTTTTTAAATAATCGGCTAGTTGTTCCTTTTGTTCCCGGAAAATGATTCTTCTATTTTAAATACTCGGATTATGACTCTATGTAGTTGGAGACATTTTAGCTTTTAACGATATCTGCCAAATATGATTTTGAAATCTTGTGTGCTGACGCAATTGATCGAATTGACTGGCCCTTTTTTAATACTTCTTCGAAAGCTGACTCTATTGCAGCATTCCCTGGACGAACTTTTTTCTTTGGCGACATTTGATTATCAAACAAAGATACATTTCAGGAGTGATGGATCGGACAGGCACTAATGCATTGAAACAGACGTTCGTTTCAATGCATCAATAGGCGTCCGTTTCAAAGCGTCAACTGGCGTCCGTTTGAATGCGTCAACTGGCGTCCGTTTCAATGCGTCAGTGCTTGTCCGATTTATTGCAAACCTAACTTCAAAAACATTAACAACCAAATTTCAAGTAATAAATATTGACAAGATTATAACTCACCGTTCCGTGTGTATTCGATAATATTCCGCAATAAATAATCAACACAATGAAAGCACATCAAATTTTAACACACTTTGCAAATTCCGGTATATTTTATAACTGTCAAGCATTTCACAATGAATGAATAACGTATATTACTTGTTTTTACAATTTTACAATAATTAATGTATATGTGTTTATGTTTATGTAGGACCCTGCTATAGGCTTATGCCTCTTCAGGGTAGCATTTCACAATCATGCACAACAGTAAATGTACATAATGGCTGCGGAAGCTGTCATTATTGTGGGTTTATCTATGGTTATCAGAGTTGCCAACCACTAATTATTTATATTGATTTCGTTTAGGAATTGTAAAATAATGGTAGTGTCCGTTTCAAAACACGTCCGTTTCATTGCGTATCTCCCCTACTGGAGTTTTATCCCAACTCCAAAGCGTTATTTTTAATATCTCTACACGCGTGTCAATCACCAAGTGATCATCTTCAAGGGATAGATTGTGAACTCCGTTTAATCTTCTTCCTGAGTCGAGGTGTTAAAAATAACGGTTTAGTGTTGGGATAGAACTCCAGTAATATTCAAAATTTCACTGAATATATTATTTTTTCATTCTCAAAAGCCTTTTCGCCTATATTATCGTAACTAGGTGTGTTTGTAAGCAGTAACAGGAGCTTCTTTTCGTGTAATTAGATCACAGATAATTATTCCAGTCCTGATTGATATTTTTGGTAAAAATTTTTGAACGTCACCGTTTTTATCCAAGTTTGATATGGTTATCAGATTGAACAATTATTTGAAGAAATGTGTTTGAAGACAAGCAGTGATGCACAATTTTTCGATCTAGGTTATTCTGTAACATATTTAAAATCTTCCCGCGTAAGATTACCTATTTTGTATCCAGGGCAAGCTTCCACAGAACCACCTATATCAATCAAATTAGTTTTTTTAGCGTATTTGTATGAAAACTTATCTTTAAAATGTTTTTTCAATTCTTTTTTTGAACATTTTCGAAGTAACTACCTGTTGAACCCAACAGAATTTGAAATTATTACCAAAAAGAAGAAGAATGCTGATTGTAACCAGTATAGGTATAAGGCACTAGTATCGTGAACTTTTTTGACAGTAGGTGACAAGTTGTTTGAGTGTTCAAACATGGTTTTATTAGTACATATTATCAAGTACATAAGAAAAACTCATAATAATTAGCTGAAACGTACTTAGTTTATGGACTAACAGATGGAAATGCTGCAGAAGCCCGTCGACTCTACCGAGAAAGGTAAACTAACAGAAATATTCCAGCTGACAGAACTTTCAGTAGATTAAACGCTAGACAGCACGAAACTGAATCTTCAACATATATTAGATTTTTCAATAGATGACTGTAATTGCAGTGGCAAACTATTGTGTTCTGTATCATTTTGTAACAAAATATGAAACAGTATTGAAAGTTTCTTCACCTTTTTTTACATAATTTGAAATGGATGCGGTAGATCCAAAAACGAAATTCGACAATTCTAGTTTTTGGCGAATATTTTAATAAACTTGGCGAATAAATATCAAGAATATATATACATATATTTTTGATTTGGAAAAATATTATTCTAGTTTTCCAAAATAGTGAACTTTTGTTCAATTCAACCTACCTTGTAGGTGTTACCGTTTCCAAGATAGCATTAGTGAGGTCAGCAAAAAAACGGCCTGTATAGTTGAGTTACGTTAGGTCCAAAGTGGCTCACACCTATTCACACTCGGCCAAATAAAACCAGCTCTTTAACCAAGCCGTTTAGTTTGGTTTGGTATGGTGAATGGTCTTTCAGGTCAGATGGTAAGAGTACGGCTCTGCCAAACTTCAAAAACCTAATTCGGTCCCCAGCGGAGCAGGCACAAAGTATGTGCTCTGCTCTACAATGAAATACAACAGTGTGAACCGTAAACATCCAGTATAATTTTGTGAAAGCTATTCTCCGGGTGTTTTGGCCGTGGTCTGCAGGTTTTTATGCCTGACGTTTCGTCTACTACTACGGTGGA
The DNA here is from genome assembly GCA_015342085.1 of Leptinotarsa defecta. Taxonomy (NCBI): domain Eukaryota; kingdom Metazoa; phylum Arthropoda; class Insecta; order Coleoptera; family Chrysomelidae; genus Leptinotarsa; species Leptinotarsa defecta. Next base: position 721 of record WOGO01005305.1, on the reverse strand, counting down.
CATTATCGAAGGCGATGTGGTAACGGTGTGTCCGAGTTGGCACTGCAAAAATCAGCTGTGGCCGAACATGCTCTCAACAAAGAAAGCACTCACATCATCTTATTCGAAGATACATCAATACCAAATGAAACAGATCATTATCCAACAATATATAGAAAGGCAATAGGAAATTGGAAAACACAGGGATGATTCCAATAAAAAATGAACACCAATCTGGCTACCTGTCCTCACAGTTATACAAACAAGGTCAAATAATCTAGTTAAGAGAAACCAAGCCGCGTTCACTAATAATAATATAATATCCCGTTATTTTGGAATTCTTGGGATACTTATGCTCCGGTTGCTCTCGTCTGGTGACTGGGTCGTGAGTAAGTCTAGGAAAATGTCATGGAAAATCAGTTCTCTAATTCAGAATTCTTTCAGTTTCTTTTTTTTGTTTTTATGGGCGCCACCCAGCTTGTTTTCTCTAAACTGGGAAATATAAAAAACACTTTCACGGACTTTCGGAGAAGGCAATAAAGCCACAATAAATATTATATTGTATATTAATAATTGATATATAAAAAAATATCGGTACCCGGAGTAACGTTACCCTTGGCTTACACTTCAAAATTTAACACTTTATTTCTTTCGAACGACCCCAAGGGTCACAATAATAGTACGTATATGTGGGAACTAAATATTTGTTAGGATTATCTTTTCTAATCCAGAGCTCGCCTTT
>WOGO01005304.1:0-12532 GCA_015342085.1 Leptinotarsa defecta | reverse complement strand
CGGAGGAATATGAGCCGAATTCCCTCAGAGTAACAAACTCTGAGGGAATTCGGCTACTGTAGCGGAATTTACTCAACGATAGCGGCTCAACGGATTTGAACAAAAAGTAGCAGAATTTTCTACAGTTAATCAACATTGAACAAATATGGAAGAAGTGGCATTGGACAACATTCGAAGCTGACAGCTGACATTTGAATAAATGAATGCACAGTCAATACGTTATAGTACGTTAGCAGATAGATCATTATATGATGAAAGACAAGAAGAGAAGAATATTTTTTGATATTTTCATTCATATCATAAACCATATCTTGAAACTGAAAGTCTTGACTGTCTCGCGTATTATAAATTATATGGAACAAATTACAATGGATATGGAAGATAGTTCATTTGATTGAAGCTTGAGCGAATGAGCTACCGCAGTTGAAATTGACGAGAACGGGACATGATCAAAAAAATACAAAAAAATCTCATTAACACACTTTTTCTTAACATTGGTTGTCTGATTCCAAATTGAAAGGATGAATTAGACCTGTCGCGAATGATCGTTCAAGAGCTCAGTGTGACTATACGTACGTGAACAAATTGATATTTATTTTTACTTTTCGAAATCATTATTTCAAGCTAAGAAATATTTGTCGAGACGAAAGCTTTCAAAAATTAACTGCTGTAAATTTAGAAAATCAGGTATCTTCTACTGAGTTGCGCAGTTGAAAATTAGCACGAACCTGATTTCTGACATTAGTGGCAGTTCAGTTTTATGGTATCTGAACGGTTCACAAACTATAAACTGCAGTCCTAAAGGCTAGTTCATGTTGAAATGAACGTCGCATAAAAAGTGCGATTTAAAATGGCGTCGTGTTTATCGTAAAAAAGTTGTTCAAATTATATCAACTTACCGTAAAAAGCTTCCTTGAGAAAACCCCGTCTTTATAGTGGGAACTATTTTCAAAAATAGAAGAAAATATGGAGAATATCACAATCTTGTTGCTGAAATAAATGAGAATAAGTGATCCAGAGAAATATTTCAACTATTTGAGGCTCACTCTCTCATTATTCAATAAATTATTGAATTTGGTTGGCCCCTCATTAAAGAAAACTCATTTTGCAAAAGAACCCCTCGCCCCTGCAGGCAGTAACGTTAAGATAAGTGGTTTGAGGACACGCTCCTATTAAACAAAACTTGAGAAAATTTTTAGTCCTATATTCTGATTGGGTCTGGTCTTAAAAGTCGTAAAGGCGAGTTCATATTAGAACGATTGCAATAATATTTTTGCAGTTCCGCAAATTTTCGTCAATTGTCAAAATACATTGTTCATGTTGAAGCGGGAAATATCTAGGTATTTCATTGTTGAATTTTAAATTTCATTGCATGAACCTGAATGATGGCATACAACTCATACGAATGACGACTTTCAAGACCAGACCCCATCATATCAGAATATAGGACTAACAATTTTCTAAAGTTTTGTTTAATAGGAGCGTGTCCTCAAACTAATTATCTTAACATTACTTCCTGCAGGGGCGAGGGATTCTTTTGCAAAATGAGAAGCCAACCAAATTCAATAGGTCATTTATTGAATAATGAGAGAGTGAGCCTGAAATAGTTGAAATATTTCTCTGGATCGCTAATTCTCATTTATTTCAGCCACAAGATTGTGATATTCTCCATATTTTCTTCTATTTTTGAAAATATTTACCACTATAAAGACGGGGTTTTCTCAATGAAACTTTTTACGGTAAGTTGATATAGTTTGAACAACCTGACACATTCGTCCATTTCGAATTCAATTTCGATGTATGTAATATAACTACTTTGTATGTTGACGTATAACATTTTGCGGAAATCGCAAAAAAGTTCAATTTTTTTCAACTTTTTTACGATAAACACGACGCCATTTTAAATCGCACTTTTTATGCGATGTTCGTTCAAACATGAACTAGCCTTAACAATCTATTTTTTCACCAGACTCCGCCAGGGGTACATATCTAGTGTGATTTAAATATGCCATTTTCAGTTTTGTATTATAAAGAAATCGATAGTATTTTACACAACAAGGGAAGAAAGCTTGAAATTTCTGCAGGGCTTTTAAGTTTTCTGCCTGTATAGTGTTATAGCCTGTTGAAAGTACAATAGTACATTTATGACATTTGCTAATGTCAACATTATTCCGGGTTTTTAACGTTTTTCTTGACCAAATACTCCATGAAGTTGGAAGTTTCTACCTTTTGATTGGAACTTCAAAATAAATAACCAAATGATTTTCCTCTGAATTCGATAGAATTTTTATGTTCCATCTGTCATTTTTCCTACTTTTCGTTAACTAGTTTGTACCGATTCTAAGACTTGTTTGGAAACGATTTATAGACCTAATTAAGTGATGCGACCCCATGGTTGCCAACTGCGGTTGCCAACTGAGTTACTTCTACATTTTCATCTTTGGGGCATAATTGGGACAGACCATCTTATATTTCTTCATAGTTGATTCTTCATTCTGGTGTCCCAACTTTATATAGAACAACTGGACATCTCTTTTCAGACATTCTGGAAATCAATTTCTCATTTACCAAAAATGAAAATGCAGAAGGAACTCAGAAAGATAGATTATTTATTTATTAGCAGATGTCAAATGTCATTATTTTAACGCAGTTGGCAACCATGGGGTCGCATCACTCAATAAGGTCAATTCTGTATTATAAATTACGCCTCTGCATCAAATTTCAAAATCTCTTATCACGTCTTCATCGTCCATAGATTCGTCACTTGAAACCATTTCGTTCATACTTTCTTTATTCATTTTTTGGTGGACACAAGTTTTCAATGTATATTCATACAACTAACAGTCAGAATAATTTCATACTATTAACTCTGTGTATATCTGGATACTGAAGTAACAGCGGTTAATAAAAAGTGGCTATAAATGATGACCGGTTATAAAGACAAATTTTATTTGCAATTATAAGCAGTTTTCTGCTTGGTGAAATTAAAATATTTTCAAACAGACTTATGCGTATTACTTATAGACGTCAAAAACTACATTTATGATTACACCCGAAAGGCCCGAGGCGTGCAATGAACGGGTCAAGACCTGTAGCATTCGTTTGAAATGACATAATTTGAGAAAAGGAACTTTGATAAATTGATATCCTATCATTGGCAACACTGTCTTATTAAAAAATTAGGATCGAGAGAGAAAGATATATGAGGAAATGACAATGACAGAGAGAGATTGATAGGGATTGAGAACGGAAACGGAAGTACATTCCATGGAACAAACGGGATTCTCTACCCTACGCCATTTTGGGTGTTGTCGTCTCTGAACAACGTTATATCGGAGCGTTGTATCGCGTAGGTCGAATTCTCTTTTTTTTTTTATAGAAGTAGACAAAGGCGTATACGAAAACCAACTTTCCTTTCAACTAGGTAAGTTTATATTGTATTACCTAATAAGTTTATGTTGTATTAATATTTTAAAATCTTGCGAATCTATCCGGCAATCGGCGTTTCGCGGCGTAAGGTGACGCATCACTTTGAAATTCTCGTTTTTATCGATCAGAATACAAGAGTACAGTTTTAAATTGAGTATGTGGTTTAATATTAACTATTTCGAAAAAAAGAATTCAAATTGTGTTTGTTCAGATTCATAATCCGAGTTAGGATGCATCATCGTTATCTAATCCGCCATGTTGTACACGATCCACTTTGCCATGTCACCACCACAAGCCATGATACGATCAACTTCATTATTTCAAATATTTTAAGAATGAAAATATTTAACTAGAAATTCCGACGACTAAAAAATCACTAAAATTTCAAGGATTAGTTTCATCAAATTCATAATCATAACTTTATAAGTAATTCATAGTAAAGTGTAAAAGTCGACACTAAACTCAATGAAATTTGTTTAATTCATTATATAATCCATAATGGAAAAACATCTATAAATCGATCATCCAAGAAGAAAACTAAACAACCGCTTCAATAAACCAAGAGGCTCAGGAAAGTTGAATTGAAATACCTACGGAAAAAGAGCACATTATTTTTCGTTCAATTCCATATTTATTTAAATTCAGACGTTAATGCATAACGTCTGAAAATGTTATTGGTTTTATTCATGGAGCAAATTCGATTCTTTGAAGTTATGTGCTATTCTTGCATATTCAGATTCAATTTTAATTATATGACCATTGTTGGAGATAATTATAGTATTAACTTAGAATACATAAGAAATGTGGAAATTACTCAAATTTCATTTTATTTTTGACATTCCTATCAAGTGTTCTCAATACAAAGTCTAGTTTAGTAATGAAAATCGTTTGTGTGAGGCCACTAAAGTTGAAGGTCTACTTATGTTTCAATTCTATCCAACTTAATCATTACTGAAACTCACTATCATTTGTTGAAAATTATTATTTATTCTAAGAGTAATATATCAATTGTTTCATTATTACTCGAAGACTGTAAAAATAATTGATTCAGTATTAACATTTCTTCTTCATGTGCCGAAGTCCTGCCAAGAGCTGAAGCGGCATGAGCTCAAAGAACTCATGCTGAAAAATATTACCGAGTGCAATTCTCGTTGTGTGTGAAACGCAAGAGTGTCATAACGTAAGGTTATGACACTCTTGCTTTTCATTAACCAAGTTAGCATCATCAGGAGACAACTAAGAGCTTCTCTGCTCCACAACTAAAGCTAATGTTTCTTAATACCTAATTAAAATTCGGATGTCTGTCTTTTTGAGATAAAATAAACTTGTTTAAAGCTGCTATAAGTGCAGAGATTGTAATGTTAAAAAGTAAGATAAACAATAACTCTCGTATTGTACGCTGTTCATAATTAAATACTTTTAAGTAAATTTATGCTCTTTCCTGGTAATACCACAGTCAATTTTTTATGGTGAGATCATCACGCAGCAAAAAAAAAACCTTTTAAACCCATTGCCCTAGTCAGTCTTATTAAAAATTGAGAAAGGATCTTCAAGAGAATTAATGAACAGTAGCCGAGGTTTATCTAACGATTATAAAAGGTTGGTACATATAAATTGCTCAAATCAGTGAAATCCGTAGTTTAAACTCCAATCTAAGTTTGTTCTATAAAACTGGCTTATAGAGAAATATTTGTTATAATAAATTATCCTGTCCTGAAGATTTGATGTTTCGGGAAGAAAAATATATTTTACATTTTGTCACATTGACCAGCTATTTTCTTCAATTGAATGTCAAGAAAATCTAAGAAACTTCTTTAAAAAAATCCAAATATTATTCTTTCAGTAGCAATTTATGTTATATTCAGATTATCTGTTAACATTATTTCGTGGATTTTGATGTCCAACTTGGAAATAATATTGATACAAAGTTGGAACTCTTAAAAGAAGTTTGGTCTTGAAAAAATTTAATGTACTTAGATCGCTGACAGATATTTTATTCCACCCTAAGTATGTGGTTTTTGACAAGTAGGTAATTGTTTCTCTAGAAAGTCTTGTTAATTTTGAATTCGAAAGGATAAATTAGCGATAATGCATCTCTTATTGTTGGAAATTTATTTCTCTTCAAGATCTTGTGGCGATGAAGCCGCGCTAAGCATATATTTTCATTTTGACGAGTTTCAGGCCGTGACCGGAAGTCGCCGTCGCAAGTATGCCGGGTTTTAGCAGCGCGGGCACATTCAAAATATTTATCGGAAACCTCGCCGAGAAAACGACTGTGGCTGATCTTCGTCCCCTTTTTGAAAAATTCGGGAAGGTCGTAGAATGCGACGTGGTCAAGAATTACGGATTCGTCCATATGGAGAACGAATCGGAAGGACGCGAAGCCATTCAAAATCTGAACGGACACGTATTGAACACACAACCATTGAAATGTGAAGCAGCGAAGAGTCGGAAAGCGCCCCAGACACCTACGACGAAGATTTTTGTTGGCAATTTGACGGATAACACGAAGGCTCCTCAGATTCGCGAACTTTTCAAAAAATTCGGCACGGTGGTCGAATGCGACATCGTTCGCAACTATGGTTTCGTACATCTAGAGTCATCGGGCGACGTGAACGAAGCTATTAAAGAATTGAACGGCACTAATGTGGACGGGCAACCGATGAAGGTGCAGGTGTCTACGAGCCGGGTGCGTCAACGGCCCGGCATGGGCGATCCGGAGCAATGCTATCGATGCGGACGCGGCGGTCACTGGTCCAAGGAGTGCCCCAAGGGCATGGGACCGGACAGATTCCGCGACCGTATGTTCGGAAGAGATCCCTATCCACCTCCGCCGCCGCCACCCTTCCTGCGCGACCGCATGATGGGTCGATTTGGGGTACGCGATATTTTGATTTACTTTATTTTATAACTTCTGACAAATCATGAGTAACGTCAGAAAAAATATGTCCGGTAGAATGAACATCCCTAAAGAGCATGGCAGAGGGTTACTGAAGTTGAATGGGGGCTAGTAAATGTGAATAATTCTAAATAATATCAATAACTTTTGTAGGTGTTCTCTAATATAATTTTATATATGTAACTTTATCTTTCATCTCAATTGCTTATAGTTTCTGGCTGTATACACTAAACTAAAATCTATTTGAGTTGTGTATAGCATTTTACTAGGATCCTCCCTTTTATATATTTTTTGCCATTAGCTGCTTATTTCATGATAAAAAATTTTGCCGTTACTATCATTGCTTCTTATTGAGTAATCTAATTGTTTTAAAAAAATTGAACAGGTTAATAACCAGTAGCTCTTGTAATTAACAAATTTTATTATGCTTTAAAAGAGGTTATCATTCTAAACCAGTTCCTTGAGCCTCCGTTACAGAGAACTGTAGCTTTCCGTAAAAATATTTTATATATACAATGTGTCCCACTTCTCGTGAATCTACCCCCCCATATCTCTATTGTTTGAAATGTTCTGTCCAGGAGAAGAAAGTGAGGCTCTATACAAAATATCACAAAGATTTACCTACTTTGATATTCTTAAATTGTATTTACTCAAAAATAAAATTCGCAGAACTTAATATCATTACTCTGCATATATTTATTCAAAGTACCTTCAAGAATTATATGCGATAAATTTACATTGTGTTTAACCGCATAACATGTCTGTTTAATTGAAGTACCTGAATCTTTCTGAAATTTTGTATGAAGTAATTTCTCGAGCTGAAAACTTTTCTCAGTAAAATTTTGACCTCATTATCTTGAAGATAGCACACATTTGTTAGCCCGTCTTTTCAACTTGAGTTAACCCATACAAGAGATAAGTATTTGTTATCATAACTTCAAAATTTCTGAAGGTATTCTAAGGGGGTTATTTTCATATGCCTGATATTTTGGAAATACAATAAACAAATCATTAAAAAACATTAGATCCCTCTTCAAAAGAGTTGATTGTTTAATTAAAAGGTTGTAGAATCATGGAGATTTGATAAATGGGAAATCAAATTTTGTGACTGATATGAAAATTGTATATTTTTTGAAATACTGCTAAGTTTTATATTTTATCTCGGCAAACCGCTGCTCCTCATGATTTTTTTAATGGGATTGTTGGTTCTACAGATCAGATTATATATGTTGTAGATTTTTTTCTGATCGTTTAGAGTGTTTCACATCGTCTGGATATAGTTGAAAGCTGCATTCTTCCATTTCAACTAAAGCAATCATTATCTCAACATTGTGTGTGCTTAATCCACACCTTGCCAATGACAAAAAACTTGTTCTTAACTACTATTGTCAAGAGTTTCGAGTTCCACTTGATTTTCACAGATAACTTCTAAAAATTCAGGTTTTCAGAAATGTTTTAAATTGTATAGCTGTGATATTGTTTTCTAACGAAAAAATACACTTTTAGAGAAATATGATTTGACCTCTGTTGGTTTATGATGTTGTGATATTGAAGAAAAATCATTCAGCTTCATCAAAAATCACCTAAATTTCTGATGAGTGAGTAGGAGACATTTGAGTTTAGGTGAATTTTACTAAAATGGTTCAATAAACAACTTTGAATTTGAAAATTCTGTTCTCCTACTGGCTTTACCGAAGTGCTTTGGTTAACTTATCTTTCTTCAATTTAGGATAGTTACGATGGATATTATGATAGAAGGTTTGAAGATTCCCGTGACGTCTATGAACGCCGGTACACAGGTATGCCTACAAGTCGCGATATTGGAATTCGGAGCAGCAGAGCGGATTTCATGACTCCTCCATTACCACCGCGTAGGGAACCTTTGCCGCCTATGCCCTCTATTGGATTACGTGGAACTCCATCGAGCAGTATGAGCAGTAGCTTGAGAGACAGCGGATTTTCCCGGAGCAGTAGCAGTGATTATGGCATGTTCAGCAGGAGATCACCTCCACCATCTAGCAGTATGACTGGTTTGAGCAGGAGCAGAATATATGAGGATTTTAGTAGAGATTCGTTTGATGATAGAAGGTTTGTCTAATGATTGTGACAGTTAATGTTCAGTTTCTCTCATTAGTGTTGTAAAATTATTGTGTTCAAGTACTTGTTAGTGTAAAATTATTTAGCCTTTATTTTTATTTGTAACAAAATACATTGATATATACATAGGTAATTCTATTATTACTCCTCAGCTCTTGAGTAAGTTCCCTTCATTTCCATTTTAAAGTTCTATTCTACCACACTTGAAGCTAATTGTGTCTACAAAAACAACTAATCTGAGAGAAGTTTGCATTACCAGAGTCATACTTGAGAGAAACTTATCAATGATACATTTTTCAATTATAGCTGACTAAAAAGTTAGCATGTCATTGGAATTGTTCCTTTTGAGTGATTTATTACGACATGCCTTTTCAAAATGGATTCTAGGTAAATCAATGTAGCATACTCAGCTGATTTTATGTTCATTCTGATTGTTATAAAATGCTTATGGACTATGAACATATTTCATTACTTCAAGTAAGGTTTATTGGTCATACATATCAAGTTCATACCACTTTCATTAACATCAATTTCATTTTACTTTTGATCTTTCCTATTTTTACTTTTTGTAGTTATTATTCTTATAATATCTTAATTTTACTTGCTGCCTGTAGTTTTGGAGATAAGGATTTAACCATGTTTTATTTACAGACCCGGACTGCGAGGACCCTCACCATCTAGAAGATATGCCCCCTATTAAATGGCATGGATTTGAATGCATCTACTTCTCAAAAGTTCTATCATAAGGTTCTGATGAGAACCTTGTGGAATTTATCATATTCAATGATAATAGTTTCATGTCTAGATCTAAGTCCCCACTTTTTTTTTTACCAAGTGACAATTGTGTATTGTAATTCCCTTGATGTTGATTTTACTATATTAATGGTAAATAAAGTACTGCAGTGATTTTTTTTTTGTTATTAACAAGTTTTATACTTTTAGAGATCTTGTGAGATTTACATTTATATAAAAGTCTAATAATAAAGTAGACGAGAGTTTGCATATATCGTTAATGAACTTAGAGGGGACACTCAAAAGACATTACTGCTCAGTCTGAAAAATTGTCAAAAATGTGCATTCCAGCTTCAATCCAATAGGAAACCGTCCAAGTTGCGGAATTTTAGTCTAATTTTCTGTATGACACTGATGTGGGCGAAATTGAAGGAATCAAGTCATTGAAAAACATCGGGAATCGATGATATATCAATTCAAATTTTCAAAAATATTCCAGACTGCACTAGAAACCATTGCCTTACTAATATATCCTTTGGCAAAACTTAGGATTACCTAGCCAATTAGACTAATAATAGCTCTCAAAGCTAAACTTTGTGAAAATTTTAATGATGAATTTTTTCCTTAAATGCAGATCCCTGTAAGCAGTTAGACTTTCGAAGCAGCAAAAATACCAAAGATGCTATTTTCTTATTACAAAACAAAAGTATACACCTAGCTGAATAATGAGATGATACCAAAGCTTTTGACTGTGCGTCATAAAATGCTGTCATGGAAACTTTAGCACTACTGAATAAGGTTCCCCTTGAATAATGTATTTCCTACCTCCTCTGAAAAAGCGTATATGAAGACTGAGTACCTCAAGGCTCAATATTGGGCCCACCCTTCTTTTTTTGTGTATTTGTCAAAATATCTGGACATTTTACATTGTATGCTATTGACATCACCCTAACATGGTACAGTTCGGATTTACTGAAATGAAACTTTTCTTATGAATCTACCACGTAGTAACGGCTACATCCATCGATCTGTTCGTCTTTAGAGTCCTTAACTGAATTAATTCATAAAGATGTTAACTTGATTAGAAAATGGTGTAACTCAAATAAGCTTTCTTTCAATGTCTCGGCACCATATAGAAATGTTTACTTCTTTATGGTTGTCTCGGAGACCAATGTTGTCGCTTTCAGAGGGCAGATTGAAAAAGTTTCACTAGGAGAAGATTCAATTGACAACAAACGTCATACATTTCTGAGGTAACACATTGATAGCAGACTGAACTTCGATAATCATATTGAGGCTCTCCAAAGCAAACCAGCATCTGACTGTTATGCAGTTTGTCCAAAGCAAAGATGGTTTATCATTTACTAATATATCTGATATGTTTTTTGTGTCTATTTTTTAACTATTAACAAGATACGCTTTGTCAATAAGAATTTTTGTTCTTTAGATAATAAAGAATATTTCTCTCTATATTATTGGAATACTTTTGTTTTCACATAATGTTATGAAAGTTTTTACAAAAAGAGTATTCTTAGTTGAATATTTTCTTTTAAAATTCCATTTCATTTTCAATGTGAATTATAATCATATTGTTTTTGGTCAGAGTAAAAAACTTACATGTTTGTAAATATTTCGAAAACATCTGAAATTTGTAAGATTATCACTGAACAGTTTATTAAACTGCAACATGTGTTTCGCTTTACAGTAGTTTTCTTAATCTTTTTCACACTATGAGAGTATGAGCAAGCCTGGGATACATATTGTTTTTGTAAACTGTTCCAAGAAAATCTCAAGTTACTTAATACTTTGTAACCAAGAATCATTTCTTGCATGATAAACTATACTATCATAATATTGTGTATGTTTCTAAATTTGAGGGCCTGTGATGTTGGTTTTAAATCGGTCTTGGTCAACAGAATTCTTATTTTTTGACAAAAGAGTGAAATCAATAGTTGCTCGTTGTGTTCACCGACCCTTTCCACATAGCAAACTCCGTTTACAGAAACAGAGGCAAAACACAGAAACCTTTTGATCTTTCCAACTGCTAACGGGACATTTCGTTCTTGACAAAAACAGTAGCTCATGACACAATCTTCAAAATGTTTCTTACTTTGACAATTCAAGTTTTTGTTTTGTCAAAATTGACACAGTTGCTGTTTTGTTATGGTTTTGTGAGTTTGGTGGAAATTCGCTTTTAGAATAGGTATCAGGAAATGACTCTTAATTCATATGATCTGAGACGTCAATGATTGTGATCCACTACAGGTTATGTTGAGATATTCCAACTGCAATATTTCTTTGTCTACATTACCTTCTAATGTTCAATCAAATGAGTCGAAGGGCATATATTATATGCTGTTAATACTCTTGGTATTCCATGAATGAAAAAATGCTTTTAGGAGGCTTAATATAAGTAGAAATTTTTTACTTTAATTTGACGAGTTCAGTCCATTTTGAAAAGGAATCTATTACAACTGAAATAAAAGAAAACCTGGTAAACTTATTTATGAATTATATCATTGTCTATACCGAGTCTAAAGTCCATCTTTAGCCCATATGATTTTTCGATTTTTTCTTTCATTATATTGTTAGAAATTCTATTTCAATTCCATAACTAATTTCTGTCTCAGAAAGACTTTTGGATGCATTTCTGAAGCAATACATTTCCTAAACTTGAGTTTGAAACTGAATAATGAGTTCTTTTGAACTATAAAATTTTGTAAAATTGAATCAGAGGCAACAACTTATTTGGGGATATTGAAACATCGAGAATGTGAGTATAATCTAAAAGAATAAGAACCTATTATTTTTGATAATGATTATAAATATTATCATCATTGGTTACTCTTCAATTTCTCAAAGACTTTAAACTTTCAGTTTTCAAGATATTCACTTCGTAAAAAGAAAAAAATGAGGGATTATGACTTTTTATTTCATTTACAGTGATCTAGTAGCATAAATCTAAACAATATACATAATCGTTTGGTCATCAACCATTTTTCTCAATAAAGTGGAATATTTATCAACAAACCTGGCAGGCAATTATGATTTTGAATAGAACAGACCTGACATTTTTCACATTTGCGGCAAGCACCAACACAACTTTGCGAGAAGATATAAAGTTTTGCTCGAGAAACATAAATATTTGTGAACTACGTATCTAAGAAGTAATATATACGACTAATCATCTGAAAGCAACACAATATTTTTTGAAGAAATTTTTCAGATTTTGTTCACTCCTATTGTATCTCCATGTTCAATGAGTCATTCATATTAGCCAGTTTTAATGATATCACAATCCTGTTTTTCACTATATACCAATTTTAATTACATCCGAGTTTCAAGAGAAATTTGAATTCAATACATCACAATTAA
>WOGO01005303.1:0-12533 GCA_015342085.1 Leptinotarsa defecta | reverse complement strand
CTCCTTTCCAAAGATTCCTCTTTGATGATGATCACTTGGTGATCGAAACACGTGTCGAGGTGTTAAAAATAACGATTTGGTGTTGTGAAAAAACTCTGGTAATATTTATTTCTGTACTGCAGATGAGACTTGGATACATCATTATACAGTCCAAACAGTGGATTGCAAAAGGAGAAACTGCTCCATAAAAAGCTAAAACGTTTTCTCGACTGAGAAAGTGATGGTGAATTTCTTTGGGTAGTCATGGAGTTATGTCAATCGAAAAACCATCAAGGATCGTACTACACCTCATTACCTGACAAGCTGAAGGGAGAAGTTGCAGAAAAACGGCCACATTTGCAGATAAAGAAAATCCTGTTTCACCAAGACAACACACCGGTTCACACCTCAGTTGCCATGGTGAAAATTCACCAATTACAGTTTGCACTGCTTGACCACCCACCTTACTGACCTGATCTATTCCCAAGCACCTTTTTTTTGTTCCTTCATCTAAAAATTGCGCTCGGGTGACAGCGATTTTCGTCAAATGAAGGGTCAATAACTTTCGTGAACAATTATTTTGCACAGAAAAACGCCGAGTACTATTTGGAAGGGTAACATATATGGGAGCATCGGAGAAATGTGTAGAGTTAAAATAAGACTATGTTGAAGAATAAAAAAAATCTTAAAAAATGTCGGAAACTTTTCAGACCACCCTGGTATCTGAGGCCACCAGACCATAGATGCCTATGTTATCATGGGAATCACCATTGCGTAGAGCCAATGTATCATGTCTGGGTCAAGTCCGTATGTCTTTCTGTTGGTGGGTTTGGTTGCATCAGTGCTACCTACGCATTTCTTTTAACTTTTTTATAAAGAGATTATTCTCGATTTGCAAATCAAACATTCATCATCCAAAGTGCTGATGACAGTTTGAAACTGAATACGATCCTTGTAAATCTAATCTACTTTGAATCTCCTTTCATTCATTACTCTTCTGGGAGATGAAATTCTACTAAACTTGAAAATACACACTTTCATATTATTAAACCAAAATACTGGTTTTTGTTTATATCATTTTCCTCAACACTGAACATTTGATATTATCATCACTTCGGTCATCCAGGACTGGAAAGTGTGTCTGAAGTTATAAAAATTCATTTTTATTTCTTGAAACGAGACTATATTTCCACGTATGTTTCAAGAATATGCTTCCAAACAACTATCCTATTTATTCGCGAAACGTGGCGACTTCAACAAATATTCGTACGATGTCAAGGGACGGTAGTTTTGTCTAGCCGAGAGAGAATTGGTCTCGGTCTCCTTCTTTCGAGTTTGATCCGGTCTCTGGGGCCGAGGTTGGTCGCGAGGGTCAAAGACGAGCTGTAATGAGTTTTCGATTCCGCCGGGACGAACCCGTGTCCATATTGTGCCAGGCTTCTTTTCTTTATTTGTATCTCTTCTCCGTTATTCGTTTCCACCGATAATTCTATTTATCGACGTGGAAGTTTTCATTTTGTTGTTGGGTTGCCAAACGTGGGGAAATATGAACCAGTGTATTTGATATTCCAGTACTGTTTTTTATATCAAAAGTACTAATTGATTTTTCACGAGAGAGTTTTTTATTATATCATTTCCGCTATCTAACAGCACCCATTAAAAATTTTGAAAGATGATAATAATAATAAATTTGGGTTATAACTTCTTTACAAGCATCTTATACACGCGAATACTCACCGCAGTTGACTAAGTATTTGAACGGATATATGAGCAGAAAGCCGAGAGGATCGAAGGCAGGAGTCGCTGCATGTAAAGAGAACCTGCTCATCGATAGATGTGTAACGCAGGACTCGATACGGTATAAACATAACCTCTCTATGACCTGGATCGATTACCGCAAGGCATTTGGTACAACATCGCATCATCCTGCACCTGCACACATGCCTTGCGGTACCCGACAAAATAGTGAGATACGTTGAACAACCAATGCCACTCTGGCGGACTCACTTCACCATAATATCTGGTCAAGCAAGAGTCCAAACAGAGTGGGGTGTATTTCAGGGTGATTCTTTCAGTTCCCTTCTCTTCTCGATGATATAACTGTGGAACCACTGGAAACCGGAGCAAAATGTCACCCATTTGTTTTATATGGATGATCTCAAACTTTATGCCTCTGAAAAGAAGGATCTCCATCAGTACTTGAGGATGGTAGAAGAATACACGCATGCTATCGGTATGAAATTCGGAATAGACAAATGCGCAACGGTACATATAAAAAAAGACGATGCGGGGACTACGGAGAGGATGTGCAGCTCGTAGATGGAAGAATCCTACACCATCTGGATGCCGGAGAGACGTATACTTACCACAAAACTAAAATAACGCCACTCAAAAGAGGTAACAGCTGTGAAGAACTCTCTCCGCGGCCAGTATCAGCACAAACTTCGACAGATCTGGTCATCGGAACTGTCGAGGAAGAACAAAGTTGCTGCAACAAATATGTTTGCCGTTCCAGTCTTACTGTACTCGTTTGGAGTAGTGAAGTGGACTCGGGATGAGCTGTATCAACTCGAAGTAAAGACCCGAAAACTGATGCATCTCGATAGGAGTTTGCATCCCAAATCGTCCGTTCCACTGGTATACTTCCCCCGACAACAGAGAGGCCGTGGACTTTTGAGTTTGGAGTGTCTACATGACAGAATTGTACTGAATGTAGCCTGTAAAGTTGTCAGGAGTTCGAATCTCCATCTCTCGGTATACTTTTCTCGGTTTACTTTTCGACACTGAAAGAGGTGATCACAACTCCGTCACCAAGTTGGAACCCGTTCAGTAAAGGCAACACAAGCGGATGAGCTAATGCATGGGGTCTTCTTCAACAACATTGAAAACATTGACTTATCAAAAGTGTCAGACTTTCGCTTTCCTCAGGTCGAGTGGGCTGAAGTCGAAAACTGAGGGGTTCATCATGGCCTGCCAGGATGGAGTTTCCAACATCTTAATCTACCACAGTCGCGTGATGGGTATAGAGTTTTCTGACACAAGGTGTTGGGCCTGTCGCGAGACCCTAGAACACTTGCTATCAGCATGTCCAGCATATACGGTCTCGGCCTATATTCATCGACATAACGCGTCCTGAAGAGTGCTTTATTACCACATACGATATTCTTAAGGTGTTGACGAGACACTGGTGTTGCCCTATGCTCCGGGGAATATGAATCCGTTGTGGGAAATGAGAAGTGCTGAGTTTATTAGAACTATTCGTTCCCCACCCTAAGGCTCACACAAGTTAATAAGCCTGATGTAGTCCTTCTCGACCACCAGACCAAGACGATAATTGTCGTGGAGTTTTCGGCTGCTGGTGAGACCAATATTGTCCGAAAAGAGGGGGAAAAACGAATAAAATATTGAGATTTGCTCTTCGAACTCCGCAGACTCTATTCAGATCACTCTGTCAAGATGGTTGTTCTGATTATTGGAGTCCTTGGTGGAATGATGCCATCTCTACTTTCGAAACTCAAAATCATACCGTCTTGCCGCACTAAGGCCGGACAGATACAGAAGGTTGTCATTCTTGGCTCACTGCGATTGCTCAGGGCATATGATTCTCGGAACCAAGGATCAATCATCCCGCGGTGTGGTCGTTGATTGATAATACTGGCGCGCCCTCCAAATGTATCAAGGTTTTGGGAAATGTGGATTGGCCAGCGGAAACTAAGGTTAAAAAATGTATCTTTGTTCTGGTCAATCTAGGATACACATAGATTTTTTACATTTGGAAAATTATTTCTAATTCTCACGTCAGTGGTATCTGTTAAAAAATCTTTCAAAATATGTTTTTCCGTTAGCCAGCTGCACCCCCCATACGAACGACAACTCTCAAGAGTCTAAACTTGTGCGAGCTATGAACTAACGAGGTCTCACCTCTCAACGTGTGATTCATAATAAGGGTTGGACGATAGGAAGTGAAAATCGATCGTACGATCTTGCGGTTTGAACCACCGGTTCACATATCGATGAATTAAGTGAGTGAGTATAGCACTACCCACGTCAACGTACCAGGCTACC
Organism: Leptinotarsa defecta; assembly: GCA_015342085.1. Taxonomy (NCBI): domain Eukaryota; kingdom Metazoa; phylum Arthropoda; class Insecta; order Coleoptera; family Chrysomelidae; genus Leptinotarsa; species Leptinotarsa defecta. The sequence goes on along the minus strand of WOGO01005303.1, from coordinate 8,489 downwards.
CCTCATCTCAAGTAATACCTAGGTAAGCATTTACCAGAACCTACTGTGTACAGAGAGATGAATGTTTCAAAATTTTATTTCGAGATATTTGTTTTCTTATACGTATGTATCTCTTCTCGATCTAGTCTTCAGACGTGTTTTGATATCTGTGTAGAGTATTAATACACGGGATGTTTCTTCCCTGCTTGGGGGAAGGTTAATTATCTACAAGTCAATCTATTTTTTGTGGACTGCAGATTGAACCTGAAATGATTCAGAGGGAAGCTGCTGTAACCTCAGCTCCAATTCCATTCACATCATATTCAACACCAGAACTGCCTGCTATTCTGAAGACACACACCGTCAGATCAATCGCAACTTCGTCCAATATTGACTTGGCTAATACTGTCTCCATTGTCAGCCCACTGCCACAACAACTGATCTAGGTGATCTACTCGAACAATTTCAGCTAACCGCTGTAAGGTATTTTGTATAAATGTTTGTCGGATATAATTCAATATCCAGCGTGGCATCAGCCAGGGAACTAGTTGTTTTCCGGCAGGCATTTATCATAACCTACTGTATAGGTAGTTGGGAGAGAATGTTTCAAGATTTTATTTCGAAATATTAGTTTTTTGTTACGTACGTATCTCTCTTCGATACAATCTTCAGACACGGTTTGATCTCTGTTAGAGTATTGGTAAATGGAATGTTTCTTCCCCACTTGGGGATATGATCACAAGATGGAGCCGTTACTGATTAACAATATTTTTCTTAGACGAAGGTTTCATGCATGCAGTTGAGCCGCGTTAAATTTATTCGAGTCAGTTGACAAAACTGCATTCTGAATCGATCCGAGCCAATACGATTTACATCGAACTGCAGGCATGTAATCTGTGTACTGTGTAGTAAATAAAATCGATTCAGTATTGCATGTCGCAGATACTTCGGTATTGAAATACTCGGTTACCAATACATCGTTTATATAACTAAACTGATTATACCAATCACTATTTTTTGGTAATTTAAAATAAAACTGTTTTAAGCAAAATATTGTTTCCGCAAATGAACGAAAATTGAACTGTAATTAAAAACAAAATTACTATTTCAAGCAGATAATTTCTTCATTCAAAAACCAGCATCTCAAAAATATTAAAATCTTTGTATATACATTTCCAAAAAAAACAGACAAAGTATTCATTTCTGCAGCAATAGTCTCTAAAATATTTCAAATACTTCAACACCAGATGATGTTTCACGTAATACTGGCATGGTTTGATTTTGATATTATTCAATTATGTTATCACTATAGCCATGACTAGCTCTCTATTTGTTTTCTTCCTGTACTATAAATGTTTTGATTTGACGAGCTTACTGATTCATTGTTGACATGCTCCACAATTTCTTCTCGAATATAATAACTACTAATTCTTCATTTTGTTCCAAATGTGGAAACCAAGCTTCAGGAATGTTATCATTTCCAGTTGGAGTCCAAGTCACAATTGACATTAATCCCTCTTTCTGTTCAGTTGATTTAATTGTGGTCGCAGGCCCCTCTTCAGTTTTATTCTGTGAAGATTCAATGTCGCCTGCAATTTTCATTTCTACTTTGTATTCCCAATCCTGTATTCTTCTGCAGTATTCATTCCTAATTCTACAGAATTCAACTGTTGGGAAACTTCTTTCTATAATTCTCGAGTTTTTTGTTTGACATTCTGACAAACAAATTTGCCAGTAATTCCGGATGGATACCCTATAGATTCAATATTGATAAATCAGATCAACCTTTTATCGAATTCTGTATGATTTTTGATTAGAAGGTGACCCAAATCAGTCTCCATGTTTATGAAGTAAAAGTTACGGTCTCTTCTGCAGCATTATTGGAAGAAAAAAAAACTTGAAGAAGCTGTTGTATAGCGAAACACGTGTCGCGGTTTTTGTAAAACCCTTATGGTGATTAATATCGTATCCGTCTAAGTAACTTTCCATTCACCACATTATTTGATAATAATCATAATTGCACAAACCTTGTTCTGGAATCACACCGTCCATTGGTGAAAACCCTATGAAAATTATTTCCGTAGTTTCTGAATGTATCGGGCTTATACAAACACATAGGAATCACATGTTTGAGGGTAGTACCACATTAAACGTTAACTTCCAGGATTTATGACGATTTTAACTTAGCCACATGAGATCATGACTCAACAAACATACATTTTTTTTCGAATAATGCTACTTTTGAAATTGACTCATTATTTTTCGAATCATAAGAGTACAATATTATATACAGGGTGTTTGAAAAGTTAGGATTACTTGTCTTTGAATTAATACGAATTCAAATCTTAACGATTAGGAATAAATGCAAACGGACGCCTGGACCCTGAATGCATAAAACATCAAGTAAGGTTTCACTATCATTTTCTAGCCTAGATTTAAATCAACGGTATAAGCTAAAACGGTATAAACTATACCGTTTTAGCTTATCTGATAGTATTTTTCTCACAGTTCCTTCCTCCTGCGGCATATCCTGCAGATACAATAATCTCCATTAGTATTTTCGACACGATATTTTTATATTTGCCACAGTTTATACAATAATCTGCATCTTACAAATTGTTGCATATATTACTTCCAATGTAACGTTCGAAATCTCGTGTGCAAATCAGAATCTAGTAACGTTTATGATATTTTCGATGTTATCATTCGAAAATGAAAAAGCTGGGACAATAACAAACAATATTGAGTAGTTTTATGTCCCGAACTTTTGTGAAATTGCCAATACAAAGCATTTGCCGCAACGGAACTTGGACTGGTCCAACTTCTCCCGTTCAAAGACTTTTTCGCCCTCACACAACTCAACTTCGAAAAGTTTCTTGCATTTGTTATGTCAGTGGACCTTACACAGCTGCTGATTTATCTTTTGAATATATTCTATTCGATAAAACTTTCAGGGTTCGATACGCCGACTTGGCAATGCATGCGTTATTTAACTTTACCTTATGAGTCATAAATATCATATATTCAAATTATTTGTGATATAAATGAAAAATAGTTCTCTTTTAATATTGTGACAATCAATTTTTTTATTATATTTTTCTGTCATTTGACTTGATAATGTCTTCACCAAGGTTATCCATGATAGCTGACACATTTATATTCCAAACCTGAAGGAAAAACTATTTCATAAAAGCCCTGTTGAATATATATGGTGTTTTAAAATTCGACGAAAGAACCCATATGACATATTCCTCCGGTAAAAGGATGGAAGTGAGGTGGGCTAGGTGTGTGTCAGGAAATAAATCGTTTTGGATATAATCTGCCTTCTTCGAAATCCACAGATGGACCACGTAATACCGTAAAGTAAACTTTTGACATAAACTCCAGCGTTACGTGCTCAGCAGAGACACCTGGTATATAGACGAGGCGAAAATCGAACTTAGGGCGGGAGATGGAATATACTGTGCGAGTATAAATTCTATTACAGCTACCCACTATTCCAAGCGGAAGTGTATGCCAACATGCAATATACAGACACACTGCATTTTGGCTATTGATGACATCAAGAGTAACAGACTTGTTTGGGAATTCAATGAAGAATGGTAGATACGAATGGAATAACTATAGTCCAAGTATCAGGACACTCTTGAATCGCTAAGAGATAGAAACAAAATTATGAGTTTGTTAAACACTAATCATTAACTCGAAATAGGGACCCTGAACTTCTGTGTGGATACCAAAATCTGTTATACAGAAAGAGGTCAGTGAATCGGCCTATGAGAATCAAAAGATCACCTGAGAAATATACTAAAGAACTGGTTCTATCGAGTCGAAGCAGGCTCAGAAATATTGCAGGGTAATTTACTGGATACTGTCCATTTAGAAGACACCTGAACAAAATAGGGTTGTATAACGGAGACCTAAGCTGCAGACAACACAACATGTTCTATGAGAATGTAAGTCGGTGAAGTCTTTCAAAGATATTTGCGAGACATGGAAAGTCAGACGGCTTCCAAACACCGCTTTAAAACAACATACCTACTTAAAAATTATCTGACATATTCTCCCTAATTTTATTTCATAACCCCCTATGAAATAAATCATTTGATTATTCTATAAAATCCATTTCATATATCTTCAATTGTTCTAGTTTTTTCGGAAAATTTCTGGAACGGAATGATGTGTGCAAGTGGTCAGTCAGGCAGATTCAAATCATCATAAGCCACAACTAGAAATTTGTAACATGAATTTAGTCATCAAGTTCTCTGCTAAACATTCCTAGGTAGCTTTTGCGGTTCTGCTGAGTAAATGATCCTAAACAATACTCGTTGGGGAATTGTTTTAAATGACTTTTTTAGAATATTTCATTTCTATATTATTATCTTGCAAATATTATACTTTTTCTTTTATTTTCACATTTTAAATTCTCATTTTTCTGAACTGATCAAAGGTTAGGGTTAGGAAAATCAAACAGTTCGATCTTCCTCTTGAAGATGATCACTTGGTGATCAAAACACGTGTCCAGGTGTTAAAATAACGGTTTGGTGTTGGGAAAAAACTCCAGTGATATTAATTACTACAAATTCGATTTAAAATAACAATGTAAATTTATTCGAAATCAAAAGATTTTCGGTACGACTTTGGACTTTGGGTTAGTTATATGGCATTCTCTAATCGAGTATGCCATGTGAATTACGCATATACCAATCCTTAGTTATGCTCAGTACTCATATTCGACTAAGAAATTTTGAGAAAAATACGTCTTGCTAAAATTTAAATTTTCAGCGATAAAAACCACTTGATTTCAGAATATTTCAAGTTTGAGATATTTTCACGACGAGAGAACTCGGAAAAGACACAGAATGATTTTAAACAATTTTCAAGTTATGTTTACGTCATGAGATACCTGGGAATTAGTACGCAACTAACAATTTCTCACGTGAGAGACATCTGTGAAATTTAATATAAGGAAGAAAAGCTGATGGGTGGTCCTTTTGTTCATTCAACTCTGCTTTTTGGAATGTGGGGTTCGGATTTGTTGAAGTTGGATGGATCTTTGGATTTGGGATTCGGGATAATCGTTTTGTCGAAGGGCGGATTTCGTCTAGTTCCATGGATCTATTGTGGATGTCAGTGAGTCTGACAATCCTGGCAGACAGAACGGAATTTAATTGGGCAGGATGATGATGGAACTATCATTGACATAGGAGTCATTATGGGTCGGTTTTCGATAAACAGTGTGTGAAAAGGAATCATTGGATTTTGTGATGAGAACGTCCAGGAATTGAAGTGAGTTGTTATTTTCGACTTCCATCGTGCATTTTAGATCAGAATGTATAGTTGATGTGGTTTAATATTGTATGGGGACTTTCAAATTCATGAGGCCATATAACAAAGACGTCATCACCGTATCGAAGCCACACGTAGGTCTGAGGTCAAACATGTCAATGGTTCTGGTTTCAAAGTATTCCATGTGAAGGTTTGCAAGGACTGGACAAAGTGGAAAACCCATAGGGGCGCTTTTCACTTGTTTGTGAAATTTGCTGCCCTGGAAAAAGAAATTGATGCTTGACATGCAGTGGCTGATGGGTTTGAGAGTGTCTTGGGGAAAGATGAGTTTTCGTATAGCGGGATATTCGTAAAAAGGATACTACGTCAAAGCTGACAAGGATGTTTGTTTGTTGAGTATTGAAGGATTTCAGGATTTCTATGATATGTTAGGGATTTTTGACATATGATGAGAACTGTTCGGCTAGTGGTTGAAGAGGTGTTTAGTAAGGGCGTGTGTAGGGAATCCGTGGGCACTGAAACGCTTTTGATGAGAAACTTCCAGAAATCTTTAACAGAATTAATTAAAAAGGAATAGCTAAGAAATAATACCTTTCTGACGTGATAAAACTATGGTGGCAATATATCTCAACTGCAACAATCCCTGAATGAATTAAAGACCCACTGAGCAGAAGGTAAAACAGACTTGTCTATAAAGTATTTTAGTGGGGTACCTTTATACTTGTGATGCACTGTTTGGAAAATTTGGTGTGGGAATGAATATTACTGGGAGTTTTTTCCCAACACTAAACCATTATTCTAACACCTCACACGTGTTTCGATCACCAAGTGTTAGGAAAAAACTCCAGTAATATTTGGGTACCTTTATAAATAATAATTCAAAAAACTTTCAAATGTCTTACACAAATTCACTATATATTATCATAATGTAGGGGGAGTGCAAACTAAGATTTTAGAATTGAAGCATTCTGTTCATAGTTGTGATTACGTTATAACAATCTCGTTGAAACTTGGTTGAATTCTGACTTTTTGAATGTAGAACTTGGTTGGAATAATCACACTATTTTTCGCTTTGATAGAAATGCTGAATCTAGCTCTAAGAGTTTGGGCGGTGGAGTATTAATTGATGTAAAATCTTCCCTCATTTTCCTACATAATTTTGTACCTTTTTATAGTGTGAAACAACTATTTATTATGAATAATCTTATACCGTCATAGTTCTTGATTGACGCAGTGTACCTATCTTCTGATTCAAGCATGGAACATTGTACCGATCATACTCAGGCAGTTGAGTACATTATCATATCGTTTTCAAACTCATCACTCTTTCTATTGGTGATTACAACTTTCCACTGGCCAAATGGAACTTTGATGGAGATTCTGAAAATTTCAGAACACTACTTCGTTGCCCAGATGTCAACCCTGCTAGAATCATTTCAAATTCATTTGCATTTCTTAACCTCAAACATTCAAATTCTATTCCGAATGAAAATAATATTTATTCAGATCTGATTTCCACAGAACATTGGGAATCTATAGTTTCCACTGAAGCAGACGAACTACTGTTAGAGATCAAACATCACCATATCACAACCACGTATACTATTGAACCACCTAACTCTACACAGTCTCTCACCTATGACGAATCTTATTCAGACTTCAAAAATGCTGACTATTCAATTGATTGATTCATAGATTGATTGAATAACATTATTCAAATTTCATGAGCTCGACCAAGCAATCAGCTTATTTTATCAAATTATCCGAAATGCATTCGGTTGTTTTGTTCCAATCAAGAAGGTGGGACAATTACGCTTCCCACAGTGGTTTCCATCAGAACTCATGAACCTAATCACTAATAAGAAGAAGGCTCACGCTAAATACAAACTAGAATACAGACAAGAAACCCTATTACTAATAAGAAGAAAGCTCACGCTAAATACAAACTAGAATACCGACTAGAAACCCTATTACTAATAAGAAGAAAGCTCACGCTAAATACAAACTAGAATACCGACTAGAAACCCTATTGATTATGCAAATTTTTCTGACTTGAAAAAACACTTACTAAGCATTGCTACACTCTATACTTGATTCATGTAGAGAATGCCATTCATGATGACCCCAGCTACTTCTGGAATTTCTTGAGGGCAAAGAGAATGATACCACTTTTCCCAACTCTATGTTCTTGGCAGACAGAACCGGTGAGTCAGGGGAACCTATTGCCAATCTCTTTGCCGACAATTTCTTCTTGAAGAGATGTATATTTACTGTTAGCTTATCATATCAACTTTTATTCAACTTGTCGTTGAGACCAGAGCAATTTCCGAAAATTTGGAAAAGCAGCTATGTACTACCTATTTTCAAAACTGGCGCAAAAGAAAACATTAGAAATGTATAGACCTATTAGTATGCTGTCAGTGATTCCCAAACTTTTTGAATTATTACTAGCACCCATACTTACTTGGCATTGTGAAGATCTAGTCATTGATCAGCAATATGGTTTCACAGCTGGGAGATCTATAGTTACTAACCTCCTAGTATATCAAAATGAACCTAAAGCTTTATAAGCCTATGATTGTCATAAGATACAAGATGATATCACTTCTCCATATGTTTGGTCTGAAAACAATGGGATGTCCTTAAATCAAGGAAAATGCTTCTGTATAACGTTTGCTAGAATGAAAAAAATATCGTCTTCAATTAGTTTTTGGCAACGTCAATCTGAGACGGCTCAATTTTTGACGTGAACCTTTCATTCATCACCCACATCAACACAACCATCAATAGAGCTCTGAAACTTCTAGGTTTTGTCTTCCGGAATTGCAAGGATCTGATAGTAGATGCCACCAGAATTCTTCACCTAACCTATATAAGATATTTGAGTATTTGAGATTTTGTAATATGCGTCACCATTTTGGTATTTTCATTATACCGTACATATAAATGATATTGAAGCATTGCAAAATAGATTCCTTCGACTTGTTGCCTTCAAATCTGGCCTCACAGTTAAATAATATGATTATTCGGATATACTTGATATTGCGAATCTTCACACCCTTTCTTTTCGTAGAATCAATAACGGTATCATTACCTTATTTAAAATTATATTAGGTGACATTAATTGCAATGACCTATTACATGAAGTCTCATTTTGTGAGACTTGTGATGAAAATTTTACTCGGCTCGACTCTTATGTTGAGTTTAAATCCTATACCTCA
>WOGO01005301.1:0-12539 GCA_015342085.1 Leptinotarsa defecta | reverse complement strand
TACGCTTAAGATTAAATATTAAGCATGTACAATCTGGATTAAATGGACCAAAATAGTATTTTTTTTTGTTTCAATTAGAAAAAAAAATGCGTGATATTCGCCGGGACCCCCCTCTCTCCAACGTAAGATTAGATGAGATTTGACTCGACCCCCTTCCCCCCCTTAAACACCTCACGTAATTTATGGACGCTCCCTTAGACATATTAGATACATATTTTAAAAAAATAAAAAACATTGCAACAACCAAATTTCCGAGACAACAACAACACAAAACGACATGAAATAAACGTTTGCGGAAGAAATTGTTTTTTTAGATAAAATTGCTCCTATTACCCAACCAACATTTTTTCAGAAAAATTATTGGATCACTCAACTAGTTAACTGACTATAAATGCAGTGTCAAACCAGTTGATATAAACACTTTTGGGAAAATGCCCTCTACTATTGCTGAGTTTCTGAACCTCCCGAAATCAAAGGAACTATACAAGTCACTGTTTCAGAAGGTCTTCTGCTTTTTTGCTATCAGAATCAGGAACAAATATAACGAATATTAAGAAGCACTGAGGATGGAAGTCTACAACAGTAGCTGAGGCTTGCATATCTATTTCTTATAAAAAGGCTATCGCTGAAAGAATGATTCCAACATCTAGTTCCAGCGTGACAGCATCGTCCTCTTCGCTTCAAGAATTAATGAAATTGTCAACTCTGATAGTTCATATATATTACAAGGCTCTTCAACATCGCAAGGTATTAATATCAGCAGCAGTTGTTCTAATTGTACTTTTTATGTTAATGTTCATAATTAATAACAATAATGTATTTAATGTGTACCTATAATACATTTGTAACATAATTAAATTGTATCTATATCTATTGTTCATAATAAAACATTCTTGAAAATTGAATAATTATGTTTTGTTTATTGTTATTTGTTATTTGGTTAAAAACACTTTTAACACTAAGTATTTTTAACACGCTACTTTGTAAGTAAACATAATCTTTTAATTTAATACTATTGATAACCATTGAAAATATCAGTTTTAATGATAGTTGTACAAAAAATATATACAAAGCTTTCTATTAGATAAAAGTTTTCCACTGGAAAACAGTCTGGTATTTGGCATCTTGATAGGAGCAATAATTGTTACTCATTCACCACTTCAAGCAATTTCGTATCTTCAACTGATGAAATGTACTTTACTTAAATCAACCTTCAGATGATATTCTTCCCATTGGCAATCCTCATAGAGTAGCTTCCCGCTTTTTTATTATCAGTGAATTGAAAAATCGATAAGCGGTTTTTCATATCGGTTGTTGTATGATTCAAGCGGGTATTTTCTTTGTCTGTAGGTATTCAAGCCTGATGTTTCGTTCGTGACTGCGGTAGATATTACTGAAGGCGATAAGGCAACGGACGAAGTGTTCTAGTCCTCACGACAGAAATGCCGAGCGTAAAAATTTGCAGATCACGGCCAATGAACCCGGAAAATTATACTCCTTGAAAATAAACTTTGTTCACATTCAAAAATACCAAAAATGTATTACAGGTGTGCTTTGGACAATGTATCCACTCTCACTCACTTGAAAAAAATTCAAATTATACCTCAGTATAATGTAACATAGGTGTTGAAAGTAGAATGTCATTTTTCATTTATGAATCATTTTCGAAGTAAAGTATAACTTATGCAGTCAAATCAAAGTGACGACTATTGGTAATGTTCATTTAAAATATGTAACAAACATAACCTTTTTCTTTAAAACTTTTGGAAGAAAAGACAAAGAAAATTGATATCGGCAGTGAGCAACTATTGAGCCACTTAAAAAGGTGATTGTTTTGCATCATTCAGTTATTCACACATTTTAACTTTCCATAAAAATATTTGGCTATACCAAATCTGCATTATCCAAATCTGAACCATTTTCATACCTGTCATGAAGGTTACTACTATTCTACCTACCAGCGGCTGGGAGCTTTCGCACAGTGTTGCCGTTTAGTGGATAATTATCCGAATTGGGGATAATTTTATTGCGGTCATTTTGGCGAATAATAACTTCTGATGAATTATTGGCCGATAGTTTGCAAAACTGAATTGATTCATGATGAAATTCATAGTAGCAATTCAATCGAGAAAAATGTAATTCAAAAACGACTAGGATGATCATTTTTCTTAAAAAAAAACAATTCTTTATTGTTTTCTTGCCAACGTTTCGACTTCAATTAAGTTATTTTTCAGGACTCTTAAAGGATTTTTTACAAAAATAATAATATTTTCTAGACACAAAGTCATGAAACAAATGATTGTGTAGTGTTTGTTTATGTTTAGAGTTGTTATGTGTGAAAATAATATATTTTCAAGACGAATAAACTCGTGTTCGAGCCCTGAAGAAGAATTTGTTATATTCGAAACATTGGCAAGGAAACAATTGTTTTTTTAAAGAAAAATCAATCCTATAAGCCAGCTAACCTTTCGTGAAAAAATAATATGGAATCACTGAACCAGTTAATTGAAAAAATTTATTTTCTATAACCAGTGTAAATTCGTTAAGTGTGTGCTTTCAAGAATTTGAATAAAATGGGCATTCGATCAAATTGAAATCGAAGAAAGGGGAAAATCATCTTTTGTTTTGAAAATATACCGCTTGAACACTTACGAAAAATAGTTCAAGTGCTTGCAGTATTCTCGTGAGATCATCAAAATTATTGATGACAAAAATGACTGAAATCAAACTTTTTTCAGACACTTCAAAAAAAGTTTCAATTAAACGCACATTATTCGCGAAATCAAAAAATATTACATTTGGTTGAAAAAATCTGGATTAGTCAAAAACAGGAAGTTCTCAGTCGCGGATAGTTTCAGCTTGGCACTAGAGATTTGGCAACACTGTTTCGAATTGAATCGAAAGCTCAGTGTAAGGCGTAGATCGGCGATTGTCGATTGTCATTTCATAAGAAGTGCTCGTGGGAGGCTACGTGTATTCTGTTTTGAATCAACAGGTTGTGCGGAACTTGTACTTACTGTTTAAATTGAACTGTCAATTTCGAAAGTACTAAATAGTGTTTGTGTACTAAAACTTCGAAGGTGAAAGTGAAATGATTTTAATTTGTTGAACTGTTATAAATTTTTACGATGGATTTCCACAACTTCTTTATTAAATTTATCCTTATTCTTCTATCTGTGAAAACAGGAAGGATGCAGGTTACCGATGAAAGAGGTAAGAAAGACAAGCTTTGTTGATTAAAAAAATATAATATTTCCTATCTAAAATTTCTTCATTATTCATTCCAACGAAATCGAGGGTGCTTTTTCAAAATTAGTTTTTTTTCAATTCACAAGTTTCATAACTCATTAAAGTAGGCTGGGATGAACAAAGTTGAAGTTACCGGCATTGCTTTTACTGAGAATCTTGCTTCAAATAATGTTATTTATCATCAACCACTTATAGTGTAGTAAATTATTTTCTTTGCGCAAATAGCGGCACGTTACTAATAACGAGTTTGCTTGTTTACATTTGATTTTTCGAATCATCAGCATGAATACGAGTACATGGTGCATGGAAAAGCTTACCTTTGAATATACTAACTAACAAGTCATCAGAATAACGATATTGGGGACGTTTTAATGATAATGTAAGGAGGTCATGACTACCTTACTGTTGAAAATTCGAATATCAGAATAATTAATCTAGCAACTACTTTCGGCCAAGACGTATTTATTTTTTAGTTAAGAACTTGTTCAGTAGGTATTTGAAAATGATAACCATTGCCATTTTCACACTGAAACATTGACCCAAGAAAAACTGAAAATTGATCTAAACTCTAGTGGTCAGTTTCTTGAATTTTATATCAGGGAAAATGTTATCGTTATATATTCAAAAGAAACTCATTTCTACACGTTTGAATATGAAATTTCACAGGTTTTGGTTCCATCGGTGGCATTCGTCTTCATGAACCGTGAAGAACACGACGGAGTTTATTTCAGTTTGTGGTTGTTAGTGTCGGTTAACCGCAAGCACAAGAATGTTGTAAAAACTTGAAATTTCGATTGATGTATATAGTATTACGGTTACTTGATTATTACCGAATAAAAAGTCATTATTATTAGATTGTCAAGGAGAAAAGAATATGTTTATCGTCTAAAAAATAGCATATTCGTATTTTATGTATATACCTAAATCATAAAAGATCTGCCGTATCTACTCACTTCATTGAAATCAGATGTCACAGTCACTTTTCAAACATTGTACATGAGTCAGGTTCTACCAAAACCTATTACCGGCACAAAGTTTTTAAATATATTGTGTAAATATGGTAAATATTTCTTATATTTTATTTTACAAATATTTTTAACCAATATCTTCTTAGAATTCATCAGTAACTACATCCGAGGAATGATAATCTGATTTCAGTTTATTCCGGGATATACTGTAACACATGGGCTGAAAAGTCCCGGGCCTAAGAAGGAAAACGCTATTTTGTGATGAAAATTGGCTTTATTCATCAACGTAACCTCCATCAAGAGCCACACTTTTGTAGAAAAATTCATCTTTTGCCTCAAAATAGGTATTCGAGAGAAATTTCTTACCGGTGAGCATTTTTTTTGAGGTCAGGAAACGGTCAGTAATCGCTGTAAGCCGAATCTGGCGCATACGGTGGATGAGGGAGCAATTTGAAGTTCAGTTCATGTAGTTTTGCTATTGTTTTGATTGACTTGTGACACGGTTCGTTGTCTTGACGAAACAATTTTTATCTTTGCTATATGCGGTCGTTTCTTTGCAATTTGGGCCTTCAAACGCTCTAATAACGCTATATAATATTCAATGTTGATGGTATTTCCCTTCTCAAGATAGTCGATGAATATTACACCACGCACATACCAAAATACTGAGGCCATAACCTTTCCAGGTGATTGTTGTGCTTTCGGGCGCTTTAGACGAGGTTCACCAGGTGCTTTCCACTCGGATGACGATCGTTTTGATTCCGTAGTGGAGTGATGGATCCATGTTCCATCTGTTGTCACATATCAAAGCAAAAATTCCGGTTTGTTATGTTTAAACATGGCCAAACACTGCTCAGAATAATCAAGACGTTCTTGTCCTTGGTCAACAGTGAGCTCGGCGGCATCCGCTTTGAACAGAGCATTCTCATAGTCAAATGCTCATGCAATATGAAGCCAACACGTTCTTTTGATACCTTTACAATGTCAGCTAACTCACGATACTTAACTTTTCGTTCATTCAAAACGATTTTGTGGATTTTTTTTTGTTCTCTGGTGTTATTGTCCCATTTGGACGTCCACTGCATTTTGCATCATCGGTGTCTCTACTACCACGTTTGAAGTCAGCAAACCAACGTTTAATTGTTTGTTTGAAAGTGATTGACAATATTTCGTGATGAATTTCATTAGTTAAATCTTCCATTGTCTGATATTATATAAAATGTTTTGAAATCCCTGAAAGAACTAATGAAAGAAGGATTGAAAGGAATTACTGAAAATAACAAATATTGTAAGCAAAAAAACTCTGAAATGAAATAACAGTGAAATGAAACACAAGTAAAAAAATGGAACAAATGAACAAAAAATTAAAATTCAGGAGATTCCAAGCCAAGTTACTTCACGACGTTTCGATTGTTAGTATTCACAATCGTCTTCGGGTAATGATTGGACTAATTCCTCCGAGAGGTGACTATTTATGGGTCATTTTTAATTCTTCTTTCATTAGTTCTTTCAGGGATTTCAAACCATTGTATATAATATCAAGCAATGAAAGTCCGAACTAACAAAATTCAAAGTTTAATTGCTGTTTCTGATGGAGCGGAGTTCTTTTAACACTTTTCAAGTCATTGCGTCGCTTGAACGGTATTTTTTTCCATCAAGAAGCAGTGTAAAATTGAAACACGAAATGGTTTTTTAACCATTTTTTGAAAATAATGAAATCAGTGTCACTCTGAGCACAATAACTCATGAAATTATGAATAGAATATCATGAAATTTCAACAGGTTTCTTTCGAAAGTTAGTACTAACTGAAAAAGAGGTAAATGCATCATCTGAATTTTCATCTGAATTTTCATTTGTAGTTACTTGTTGAAGAATAATCCCAAAGCAATACTTGCCCAATTTCAAACCAAGAAAGATATGAAGAATTTTATATTCACTGAACTGTACAAAAGTTCATATGGGAAATTTTGCCAGGTGAACACATACTTTTTTACCTGAGTCTACGAAACTGAATACTCTCCTACCAGAAGTAAACGTTCTGTAATTCAATATCTTTCAAAAGGTTTTTTTTTCTCGATACTTTGTTAGACCTTCATTTCATTATTTGTTTAGAAGAGTTCAATCAAGAGAATTATTGCTTATTATGATTGCAACATTATAAATTCAGTTGAGGAAGGAGAGTAACTCTCCCTATTTTTTCGAAAAATCCTTGAGCTGATTGCATATACGGAGCATAACAAAAAGTAACGGAGGAATTCTATAAAATCGATGACATGAATATAAAAAAACGAATTATTTTTCACTTATGTCACATAAAATTTATTGCATGTCGTCTTTTACTTTTATCAGTATTTCAATTTTCAGTTTTCCTGCAGTTTGGCTAACATTTAGTTGAATATCTCCGTGATCACGATAGTTTCATCTTATTGTATACATTTAAAAAAAAATATCCAGCAATATATCGGGGTACTTTGCCATTTGATAAACTTACCCCTTTAGTGGATAACTTGCCAAGGTTTGTTGTTGAAGATTGTATTTTTGCGTTGATAGAACCACTTTCACATTTCTTGTGACTTAATTGTGACTTCTGATAGCTCTGCAGATATATGGAAAAGAACAAAAATATGTCTCGTATTCAAATCTGGCGACAGATCATTCGTATCCAACTACAGGTCAGTTGCTATATTATGCAATTTTGGAGAACTCGTTGAAAGCATTATTTATGATCAAATATATAACGATATTAGAATGATAAAAACACCAAATCAGCATGTATTCATGATGTAACAAAGTTGGCGAGTATAACTGAATATATTTCTCGTAATCTCGATTCAACAGAACAAGTTGATGTCATCTATACTGACATAAAAAAAGCTTTCGATCTCTGATTGACCACTTTCTACTTGAAAAAAACTTCAAAGAATCGAATTCTCTACTTCTTTAATAGGATTGCTCAAATCTTATTTGTCAGATCACATTCAATTTGTCGAATATGAGGGGGGGAGGGTTACAGCCGAACCGGGGTGCCCCAAGGGTTAATTCTGGGGCCACTATCATTCTTTTCATAAATGTCATTTCGGTATGGATCACATGCCCTCATTTACTTTTCGCAGATGACTTGCAGATTTATTCAATAATTAAATCCATAGACGACTGCTATCATTTACAGGACTCGCTTAATGAAGTTCAAATCTGGTGTAGTGAGAACAGACTTCAATTGAATGTAGATAAATGCAAAGTACTGTCTTTCTACAGAAAACTTCATCCAGTAATTTTCGAATATTCCATAAATAATACGGCTCTCGAAAACGGTGACACGTTTAAAGATTTAGGGGTCGTTTTTGATCGAAAACTTACATTTGATACTCATTTATCTCACATTGTATCGTCGGCGTTGAAGCTATTGGAATATTTCTCCAGAACCTGGGGTAACTTTTCAATTAATACGCTCAAATTAATGTATGTCACTTTCATAAGAAGTAAGGTAGATTATGCATCGTTAATTTAGTCTCCATTATATCAAAATTCCGTTCAGCGATTAGAATCTGTACAGCGTAAGTGCTTGAAATTCGTGTTTTTTAAGGGCAATTGATTCTATCCATTGCTCATACCAGAATATTTTATTAAACACATTCAACTTAGAAGCCCTAGCAGATAGAAGAAAGTGCACCGCAAATATGTTTTCCGTTAATCTTTTGAATAACGAAATTGATTGTAGTGACTTGTTAAGACAAATTCAGTTTCTTGTACCTAGATCACAATCCAGGCATTTGATTACTTTGTAGAATAGGAATTATAGGACAAATTTATTAAAGAAGTCGCCGATATTTGTAATGTGTGAGTTGTTCAATAAAGTGTCTGAACTGTGCGATATACATCATGACAGAAAAGTTTATTTTAAGAACTATTAAAAATTCATTGTTATGATTGTTTTCAATTTTTTTCTGTAATATGACTCTTTTTTTAATTTATGTATACTCTCTAATCATTTGTTGAGAATAAACATATTATTATCATTTTTTTTCACCGTGGTATGCGCTGGTCATGGCCTATGCCCCGAAGCCTCGATACATTCGGGAGGACGCACCAGCATTATCAACGAACGACCACTCCCCACACCGTGGGGTAAGTGATCATTGGGTCCGAGAATCATGTGTCCTGGGCAAGCGCAGTGAGCCAAGATTGGCAGCTTTCTGCATCTATCCGGCTACGATTTCTGCCTCAGTGCGGCAAGCCGGTATGATTTTAAGATTCGAAAGTAGAGAGGGCATCATTCCACCAAGAACAACCATCTTGACAGAGTGGTCTGGATAGATTATGCGGAGTTCGAAGAGAAAATCTTGATATTTCATCCATTTTTCCTCCTCTCCTTGGAAGATATTCGTCTCGCCAGAAGCTGAATACTCCACGACAAATATCGTCTTGCTCTGGTGGTCGAGAAGCACTACATCAGGCTTATTAGCTTGTATGAGCCTGAGGGTGGGAAACGAATAGTTCCAATGAATTTGGCACTTCTCGTTACCTACAACGGATTCAATATCCCCCGGAGCGTATAGCAACACCGGTGACTCGTCAATACCGTAAGAGTACCGTAGATGGTAATATATCACTTTTAGGGTCGCGTTATGTCGATGGATGTAGGCCGAGACCGCATATGCTAGACATATTGATAGCAAGTGCATTAGGGTCTCGGGCGCATCGCGGCAGGCCCTGCACTTTGTGTCAAGAACCTCTATACACATCACGCGACTGCGGTTGACTAAGATGTTGAAGACACCATCCTGGCAAGCTATGATGAAACCCTCAGTTTCCGACTTCAGCCCACTCGCCCTGAGGAAAGCGAGAGTAAGGCGCTTTGATAAGCCAAGGTCTCCAATGTTATTGAAGAAGACCCCATGCTTTCGGTTATCCTCGTGTTTCCGTAGAAGTGATATGATCTCCGCGGCTTTTATATATGAGCTTTTTGCTGAACGGTTCCAACTCAGTGGCAGAGTTATGGTCACCTCGTTCAGTGTCGAAAACTAAACCGAGTTCATAAACTGCTCGGGCAGCTGCCCTAGAGAGAAATGCTCCAATTCCTGCTCTCTCATGGTCACGGATCATGCAGAGAAGGGGATCCAAACTCCTGACGACTTTACAGGCTATATCCAGAACCACCCTTCAGGTAGACACTCCAAACTCAAAAGTCCTCGGCCTGCCTGTTATTATCATTATTATTATTTGAATTTGGAAAATTGATGGGATTTCCAACCTTAAGGTTATATTGGCGGGTGAATTGATAATCACATGACCAAGTAACATTTCAATATGATAATTGACATGTCTGAGAATTTTCCTGGAATAAGTTCGTCAGCAATTTCATAGAGTTTCTCCATTGAGTAGTTTATAGAAGCACTCTATCAGACAATAAGGAATAGAAGTCTGTGACACTATGCAATTTCTCATTCACTTTCAAATCGTTTTTTTATAATCGAAATATGTTTTAACTATAATGTCTCACTCATCATAATTACAGATTACAGATTATTTTCCGTATCGCACTTCAGCTTCTACACTGTCCATTCCTATTCCATTCCTACTTTAAAAAAAAAATTACCTTTCTATTTGCCTAAAACTTGCATATTTTTTCATTATTTTACACGTATATGCGAAAAAATTAACAGTCATCACCTATGAATAAGAGAAATCATCGTTAAAGAGTAATAATATCGATAAAAATTCCTGAGTAAGAATACAACTGCAAGTAATACATTCATTACAGTTTTCTATTCAATTGGAATATTCATATTTGTCATTGAGACACTGAGCTTATTGAAAAACATGCAGTCATTGACTGATAATGTTTACCAATGAACGCTAAATGGTGATCATTGATTTTATAATGGTGTTCAGAATTCTTTTCCACGTTGCAATGTAAAAAAACCTTAGCGACCATTGCATACTGAAACCAATTGACTTTTGTTGACCTCAGCTGGCCCTGTGACCGAGTAGACTCAGTACGATGTAAAATTCATGATA
The DNA here is from genome assembly GCA_015342085.1 of Leptinotarsa defecta. NCBI lineage: Eukaryota > Metazoa > Arthropoda > Insecta > Coleoptera > Chrysomelidae > Leptinotarsa > Leptinotarsa defecta. The sequence goes on along the minus strand of WOGO01005301.1, from coordinate 2,303 downwards.
TCATTACATCACTTGATGTCTCATCAGATCTTGAATCCCGTGTAAGGAGATTTTTAGTTTTATTATTGAGACATATCGGTTTTTCGTTTGTAATAATTCACTCACTCGCGAAGTGTAAAAATTTGCGTCTTAGTGAATCACATACAATGCGTCTTTAAACTGACGCATAAATTGCTCATTAGCTAAAATAACAAGATTATTAAAACTTCCCTAATTTCATTACTATTATCATTAGATGATTACTGCTAATACAACCTAATTTCATTAGCAAGGGATGGATAATTAAAAAAAAAATTGGTGAGCACTTCCTCTACAAATCTCTTGCAAATTCAAGCTGAATTTCAGATACGTCAGCGAAATCTTGAATTTCATCTTGATTGTTATCATCTGAAAAAAAAAAGTTCTCAATCCTGAAACTGAGAAATTTTACAAGAAATTCAAGTGATGCAGTTAGTGTACCTACTATTTAAAAAATATGGTTTTATAACTTGAGAATTCATAAATTCTTTCCAAAAGTTCGAATACATTTTGAAAATTTCACATTTTTTCTAATGGAAAATAAGCAAAATTGAAATAATCCCGTGTTTTGCTATTCGAAAACCCTCCCGAATGAGATCACAACTAATTTAACTTAAAATTGTTAAGGGGTCACTGCAAGAATATCCAAATCGAATCAAATCTAAATATGCTTTATCACTCAAGATCTGAACATCTTATTGGCAAAGTCTAGTAAAGTAAAACGTGTATATGGGACATTAAATTAACAAATATAGGCTATAAAATGAATATAGTTTAAAAATCTAAAAAACACCTTTCAAAGAACGTCGAATTAAAAAGTTAAAAATATTTTTTTAATAAGCTTAAAATAATAGCGAACGAAAAATACTAGTATTATTGTGAAAAAAGCGATGGTCGCTTGATGTACAAAAATATGGCACAAAGCGCCCACGCTCTTTTCACAATAATACTATTATTTTTCGTTCGTTATTTTTTAAACTTATTTCAAAAACATATTTTTAACTTTTTAGTTCGATATTCTTTAAATATTATTTTAGTTTGGTATGCTATAGAAGCGTGTTTTTAGACTTTTCAAACTATATTTATTTTATCTAAACTTTGGGGTCAATCAGCCGTATATTGTTTTAAAAAATGACCATCGATATTTTCCGATTCCGGAGAGAAAGCCTGAAAATCAGCTACCAATCCCAATGAAGGCAGGCGCGCAAAGGAGGGTTACAAATAAGGCAGCAGGCGTGCGTGTTGATGAAAAAAAATACTTTTTTCAAATGAAAAAACACATGTGAAGTGAGTTCGAATTATATCAAGAAGTTACGTACAGCGTCATTTGCCCGCGAATAGATCCAGCAATAATGTCGATAAGTCTGTTAAACATAGATCCCGAGCATTCAAACGGGAATAAATATGAAATGAAAAGTAGAGTTACAAACAAACAAACATACATACAGGTGAAGCTAAATAATAAAAGCCTGTTAATTAATAATGCTTAGAGACAAGAGTAGAGTATATGGACTCAACAATATTAAGCCCTGCTGAACAGATATAAATATAAGTACATGAATATTGAGTAAATGTTAATATACAGTGCTTTTCAGATAAAAGTATCCATCTTTAATTACTTTTGTAATACTGGTATTTAGGAAAAATCCAAAAACACGTCAATTTATGTTGGAAGGGGCAAGCATTATGGCTTATTTAAACTTACTGGAAAAGCCACCCCCTCACCCCTAGCATCATCCCTTTTTTTTTAAATTACTTCTCATATTTTTTATGTAAAATTTGGATACTCCTCTTTGAGCTGATTTCAAAAATGTATAATACTTGTAGGTTGAAGTGGTTAGTTTATGAGATAAACAATTTTTCTTTTAATAGCACAAATTTTACTTATTTTTTACTTTCACCTTATTTGCCTGTAATAAAATGGGTTGTACAACAGTTCAAACTCTTTAATCTTTTTAACTGTGCTATTTATTATGAAGTTACAATAAGTGTTCAAAATGAGTACCATTCACTTCCATACAATGGTATAATCTATTTTGAAATGCCTCTCTGACATTGCTTAATACGGCTGGATTTAATTGTCGACATTCATTTTCTATCCTCTCTCGTAAATCATCCAGAGATTCTGGTTGGGTAGCATAAACTTTTGTTTTTAAATACCCCCATAAAAAGAAGTCTAGGGGTGTTAAATCCGGTGACCTAGGTGGCCACTCCATCATCTGCCCTCTTCTACCTATCCAACGAGCGGGGAATGTTTCGTTTAAAAATTGTCGGACAGGCATAGC
>WOGO01005300.1:0-12539 GCA_015342085.1 Leptinotarsa defecta | reverse complement strand
TTTCGCTACTGCAGATTTTTCTATTTGACCTAATCTACAGTTTCTTCGATGTTCATTCAGCCTTGTACCCAAGGGTCTTTTGGTGGAACCGATATGAACTTTTCCGCAGGTGCATGGTATACGGTATACCCCCGCAGCTGATAGTGGATCTCTTTTGTCTTTCGCAGATCTCAGGCTTTGCTGTATTTTCCTGGTGAGCTTGAACACTGATTTTATGTTATGCTTCCTTAGGATTTTTCCGATTCTATCGGTAACCCTAGGGATGTACGGTAGAAACGAACGTGCAATCGTTTGAGTTTCCTCCCTATTTTGACTTGCAGAAGTCTTCAGTTTCATGGCCTTCTTGATCTCGGTTAGACTGTATCCATTCCATTTTCTACAGGCACGTTCCGTCAGGGTGTTGATAATTCCCCGCGTTTGACTTGGATGATGGTTCGAAAGTGCATGCAAATATCTGTCCGTGTGTGTCGTTTTTTGGTGTCAGTTTTGTGCCACGCATTTCGACGAGTACATCTTCCCTCACGGGAAGTCACTTGCAATGAAGAGGAGATTTCTATGAGCAATTAGGCGGCGTAGCGATGGGAAGTCCACTCAGCCCAGTGATAGCCAACTTCTTCATGGAGAAATTTGAGAAGAAGGCAATCGACGCTTTTGATTTCAAACCAAACATTTGGCTACGATACGTTGATGAAACCTTCGTTATCTGGAGACATGTGAGAGACAGACTGAACCTATTACTAGACCACATAAATGATCAACACCCTAGCATAAAATTCACCATGGAGACTGAACAGGAACAACGAATAGATTTTCTAGATGTACTCGTCGAAAGGCGTGGCACAAGACTGACACATGAAGTATACCAAAAACCGTCACACACGGACAGGCACTTTCGAACCATCATCCAAGTCAAAAGCGGGAAATTTCCAACACCCTGACGAAACGTGTCTGTATAATATATGAACAGGAACATACAAAAAGAATTGGAACATCTTCAAGTGGCTTTAAGATCGAATGGATACAGTGTAACCGAGATCAACAAGGCCATGAAACTGAAGACTTCTACTAGTCAAAATAGGGAGGAAACTCAAACGGTTGCATGTGCGTTTTTACAGTACATCCCTAGGTTTACAAATAGAATCGGGAAAATCCTAAGGAAGCATACCATAAAAACAGTGTTCAAGCCCACCAGGAAAATACAGTAAAGCCTGAGATCTGTGAAAGACAAAAGAGATCCACTCTCAGCTGCGGGGTTATACCGTATACTATGCACCTGCGGAAAAGTTTATATCGGTACCACCAAAAGATCCATGGGTACAAGGAGATCATACGATACTATTTGAAGATGTGAAACTACTTGCACCCGATCATGGATACCACATGGATATCGGCTTGTACGGGAAACCATAGAAATCCATGAACATACAGAAAACTACAACAGTTCACTACACAACTACAACTTATACAGTTCAAAAAGTGTCAATGAAAAAGTGTGTTTGTTATTCGGAATCTTCTTGGATAACCTCAGTAGAAACTTCAAAGCAACTTGGTGAAATTCGCTCCTCTTCAAATACCTGCGGAACTATTTGAAATGTAAAACTTATTTCATGGCTTCTGATCTCATCTATTTTTCTAGATATCAAAAGTCCATTGAATAGACCTTCCAAAATGGTTCAAGTCCAAAATGGATTGTCACTTTCACACTATGGCTATCTGTACGTGAAAATGTTTGGCATTGAACATGTTAAGAGACTGGAAAATGCATTGTGTCTACTCAAGGCAAATGAGTATTGCCGATCAGTTGGAGAAAATTTTTCGGAAATTGATTCGACATCAGGCTCATTTTCATTTACATTTTTATATACAAATTTCACATAAAAATATTACATAATTTTCCTTTTGATTACAGATTTTCCTTGGATATGATTAAAGCGGGATAAAAAAGGGTCATTTAGGAGCAATGAATCTACATTCAAACATATCTTTCAATTCTTAACAAAGTTTTCGGTTATTGAATATTTCCCAACTTTTATTCATTCAAGTTTTGATTAAATAACAATTGAAAAATATCCAATTGTTGAATACCTAACGCCAAACACAAACTTTATTTTATTCAGATGATTTTGGTTTATTTTTCATAAACAATATTCAGAATTTAGGTACATTCATCCTCTCATGCATCATTCTATTTCACGATAAATAAAGATTTCTACTGATTACGTAGCTGGATCAATGTTAACGCGAAAGAAAACACATTACAAAATTTCATTGAAATAAGTGAAACGTGATTTATATTGTCACAAAATTCAAATTGATGAGGTTGACATCAATTTTGAAAACGAAAAGTAAGTATTACAGAAATTGTTGATTTGGAAGAAATACATACGGAATATTGAAATCTCAATGCAATTTTTCTTATAATAATATTTATTTGCCAAAAACAACTACAGTAACCAATGTCAATATTACAAATAAATAAAGAGTTAGCCACATGAAGCATGGTTTTGTATAGTGGTTGAGAGAAAAGATAAAAAAGAGAAAAGGATTAAAAAAGAAAAGAATGAAAGTTATCACTATATATACATCAGTGATATATACCAACAGTCTTTAGTCAATATCAATGCATATCAGTTGTTTACTCATTTGATCATAACTAACAATCGAATTATTTTATTATTTCATCTGCAGGTGCGGGGAATACCTATACAACGTATTCGTGATGTGGTCGTGGGTGTTTTAAAGCATCGGCTTCCTCTGTAGATTTGTGAGTTCATTAGCAGATAGCGGTGCAGTTGGAAGGCAGCACAAAGGCTTCCGGTAGCGCTCTATTTTATCAGGACGTCACCAAGGAGAGCTATAGCGCAGATATGACTCAAAATTTGATTACACTTCACTGTTGTTTTCGGTAGAAATGAAAAAATTGGATTGATCAGATTGCATCAATTTATTGAATGAAATGAGGATATAACTGAAGCGTCGAAACACTTAAATCAATTAGCAAACTGATTGTTGATGATTTCGTATTTGAATTCATTCCTGCTTATAGAACTAACAGAATATTCCGACACTTCGAAACAGTGGAGTTGGGAGAAGGACATTTCTTTGTTACTTTTGTTTACATCAGCTATCATTCGGGATTGAGGTACTTTCATCAATATTTAGTATAAACTAGAACTATGAACTGATTAATCAAAATGTTTGCTCTTATCGTAATGAACAGATGTCATGAATGATGTCTGCGGAGCATCATAATGTGACAGCTGTCGTTACTGGGTTTCCTCGCAACCAATGCACAGACGAAATGTTTGATATTTCAGGTTCAATTCGACCACGGCTTACCAGCTCAGATTTCCTTCCTTAAACTTTTTTCCATTCATTTTTTCCATCGACCCCCCGATGTCCCATGGGATTTCATTTTTCTCCATACTTTTCACATTTCCTTTATATACTTCCCTATACATGCATAAGTTATCTTCACTCATTTTTTCCTGAGCCTGACAGCTTGTCACAGTTCACCTCTTTGTAGAAATAGATATACAGTGGTCAAATATCGACTGTTATTCCAAGGTACTTCACATTCATCCCGTTCCATGCCCCTTTAGCATTTATTCTGATGACCAACCCTCCTTCCTGCTTGTTCTATCCTCTATCTCGTTTTCGTCATAACTCAGCCACATCTTTTATTCTTGATCCTCATAAACACCATATCAGTTTCTCTTGCATTCAGCCATCTTTTTTCGTTTCCTTCGACGGTGATAAGCTGGTAGTGTGCACAGAAATGCTATCGTTTTTCGATCGAACCATTTTTCCATGATTTTCAGCCAAAGTGTCAGCCCAGAGCTGGAGCCCTGCGGATATCTCCGGTCCATTTTTTGGAGTTGCCTTATAAAATTCACAAACAACTTTTCTACATTTTTTGGTGTAGAGACTACTGGTACCTACTCATTCTCTTCATCTGTTTGTCGAGTACATAAATACTCCTGACATTTTCAGAGAGGGAATCAATTCATTAGAGTAAATGTAAACAAATATTCGCAACGGAACCACAAACAAAAAAAATTATATTTTCTCAGAAACTTTGGTATACTAGATGAACTTCATACTACTTTTTCATGAAAGGAGTAATTTTAGGGAGATGAGAGATTCTCAACAAATTATTTCTATCAATCTGCTAGTGATACTCAATCTACTTCTGAAAATTCTGTAAAATGTATCGTATGAAAAAAGCTACATTTCTGAAGGGAATCAAAAATCAACATTTCAGTCGCCTCTCAATGAGTGAACCTGTCTCCGATTTTCAAAGCTGATAACATCAAAAAGTAAATAGTTGCTCAACGGAAATTCTTAAACTGTTTACAAATACCAAATCAGGTGTCTGAAACACTCGTATCACTAGATAATAATTAATTCATAACTTATCAATCAGATTTATGATAAATCAGGACGTTGCATATCTGCTTAATTATATACTCCATTCATAATTGCTGATTATTGATTAATCCGTGGATTATAGCTCTAGGTGCATTTTTTTCGAAGGCCTTCTTATTATTCTCTGTGTTATCTCAAGTTCTAATCAGTTCGACTACTTTAGGGAAGGTCTAACTATTATTTGTAACTTCATTAATATGTATGTTGCGAGACATTGTTCATCGGAAATCTATGAACAATTTTATTTCATAATTTGATTTGAGTTGATATTATATTATCATTCTGGTAAGTGGCATCCTGATTTTTGAATATTATTCCCCATATGCAATAAAACAAAATTTCTTCAAATAAATCAATATTGAGCGCTTATTTGCTACGCTACATTAATTTTCCAATTACCAGAAATGCAATTCACTTCTCAACATGCGTTTTACGAAGCAAGTTCACGTCTTTACCTCTCGAAGATTTTCAATGGAGGCGATTGTTTGAGTTCTTCAATACTCCTTCTGAGTGGCGTTGTACCACCCTGCGGTACGTCTCTCCAGCATCCAGATGGTGCAGAATGCTTTCATCTACGAGCTGCACATCCTCTCCGTAGAGTCTGCATCGTCCTCTTTTGGGATGGACCATTGCGCATTTGTCTATCCCGAATTTCATACCAATAACATGCGTGTTATCTTTCACCACCCTCAAGGACTGATGTAGATCCTTTTCTCCAGAGGCATAAAATTCAAGATCACTCATATAAAACAAATGGGTGACGTGACACCGGTTTCCGGGGCTGCCACAATTATACCTTCAAGTATTTCTGAGCGTATCGGATAATGACAATGGTGAAATGCAGGAGAGAAGGTAACTGAGGGAATCACCCTGAAATACAACTTTTCTGAAAGCAACCCACCATGTGTGGACTCTAGCCTGACCAGATGTTATGATGAGACGAGTCCACCAGCGTGGTATCAGTTGTTCAAGGCCTTGTCGGGTATCGCAAGGCATCTGAGCAAATGCAAGATGAGCTCATGTAATGTTGTTTCAAATGCCTTGCGGTAATCAATCTAGGCCATAGAGAGGAAAGGTTTTGCTAACACTATGTCGAATTTTGCATTACACATCTATCGATAAGCAGGTTTTCTTCACATCCAGCGACTCCTATAACCGTTCGAATACTCGGTCAACTGCGGTGAGCATTTGTATATATAAGATGCTCGCAAACAACTTATAAAACGAATTTAACAAGTTATCAGTCTGTAATTTTTAGGAATCGACAAATCTCCACTTTGAGGATGACAACTGTTCGCCTGTTAAAAAACCAATCCGGATTCAGCTGTTCTCCGTCTAGTCGAAAACTCTGGTCAGATGGCGGTGTGTACTTGATAGTTTTTTCACCAATAAGTGTTCAGCCCATCTAAGCCGGATCAGCAAAATTCTTAGAACCCGCGCTTTTCAAACGTTATCTGGGGTTGACGTGTTGCGCATTTCACTGACCTCAGGCTATCGAAGCTTTCTGGTGAAAGCTTTCTGCTGAAAGCTTCGAACTGCGCCAGTGCCGGACTGTCTAAGTTGAGTGGCTGCAAGTGTTCCAGAATGATTTCACCTGATCAGCGATCGGCGAATTATCCACAACACGCGAAGGCTCTTGGAATATGCGAGAAAGTTTCTCACGGAACGTGAGGTTGTCTACGGTACTTCTCGTTTACCTCACTAGTGTCTTCTCAGCAGCCATCTCCTATCAAAGCAGTGCTGTTTGGTGGCCAGTAGCACGACTTGACTCAAAGTGTGATGAATATGTCGTAGTTTGGCAGCTATTCGCCGCATTGCGGCCTGTTTGTCGCCCAACATTACTCATTGCATACGAAACGCGTGTTGTCACCAACGTGATCTTATGATTCATGTTGGGTACTCGCCGTTCAACCTCAATGCCGAAATTTCGTCCTTCAGATTCGAAAAGCGATTGGACGATACTGTACATGGCGGTGTCAATTTGGCAAGCTGGCAAGATCGTATGACATTAAAAGGGGTATCATTCAACTAAGGAATCCAATAAACAGAACAAAAATCTGGACAGTGTGTTCTGGATAGAGTGATCTGGATATAGTCTCCGGAGGTTCGTATTTTTGGAGATATTTGTCTCGCCAGAAGCTGAAAACTTCACGACAAATACTATTTCCATCTGATGTCCAGAAAGAACTTTATCAGGACTATTATCTTGTATGAGCCTGAGGGAAAAGAAGGAACGACTGGTTCTAATGAATCCAGCACAACCAATTCAATATCCTCTCAGAGCGTAGGGCAACACCGGTGTCTCGTCAATACCGTGGAAGTGCCAATTGTGGTCATGAGGCACTCTCAGGGCCGCGTTATGTCGATGGATATAAAATCATCTGAAGAAACAATTTGTTCAGGACAGTCCTCAGAAGTTTTTCCTGCATATGCTGTTGGCGATACTACTGCCGCAATATATTTTCAATTATTGGAACACAATTGCAGACCGGTTTCGGGCTGTTTGGCCACTCAGTGCAAGGTAGTGTCTATCGTCAACATAAAGTCAATGATTTCCGATAATCGAAAATCAAATTCCTTCAGACTATCATTCTTCGAACTAGGCTGAAGCGGACAACAAACAACAGATTTGTCATCGCCTCATCTGCCTGTAAACGAGATAACCACCACATCTCCGAAATTTGCTCATTTCCTCGTATAAGAAAAAACTTCACATATAGTCAGTGAGCATAATTGAATACTGACTATATGTGAATTTTTTTCCTCATACGAGGAACTGGACAAATTTCGGATATGTGATTGGTTACCTCGTTCACAGGCAGATGGGGCGATGACAAATCTGCTGTTTGATGTCCACGTCAGCCTAGTTCAAGGAATTATACTCTGAAGATACTCGATTTTCAATTATCGGAAATCATTGACTCTATGTTGATGATAGACACTACCTTGCACTGACAAGTGGTCAAACAGCCCGAAACCAGTCTGCAAGTGTGTTCCAATAATTGAAAATCTAATGCGGCAGTTGTATCGCCAACAGCATATGCAGGAATAACTTCAGTGAAGAATCCTGCAATGACACCTGTTGGATATAATCCAACGCCCTTCGTAGTATTAGCCAGGGGAGAAGTTGTTTTCTGATAGGTGTCAGTCCATTAACCTACAGTGTAGGAAGTTGAGATTGGCCTGAGCAAATTGTTCCTTTAGATGATTCGATTTACAGCCAGTTTTCAAGTATGCCCACTGACTATGTGTCAATATATATAGGCTGAGACGATGGTTGGGCCCTGTCTTCGAAGCTCCGATTCATTTGAGCCAATGACCATTCTCCACACTGTGCGAATGAAACCCACTTAAAATGAAAGATGACATAAGAAAGTATAAATTATGGTCGATTTGGGATCGGGAAGTGCAAAGGGGTGAGTATTTAATGGCAAATATCGGTTCCTCTCGATTTCCGACAAAACTACGAGTCCTATAGAAAAAAGTTGAACGGTAAAGTTGTAGGTAATTGAAAGATCTACAACTTTTGTATTCGCACATTTCTCACATAACTTCAAAATTTGTGTGAAAAGTTGAAATAATCCTGTTTATGGTTTTTCATTTTTATCTTTTAGGAAAAATAATGTTTTCACGAAATTCAATCGGAACTCACCTTCTCATATATCCAACACACTGTAATTTTTTGGATTTGAAATATTTATTTTCTCACCTAATTTTGATTCAATATCGAAAAACCCCCCTATTTTCAATCGAAAAGTCACGTGTCGAAATATCTGCTCTTTTAAAAAAGTTGGTGACCATTTTGTTCGTTGTTTGTTGTTGTACCAAATACACTGTAATTTTTTAGATTTGAAATATTGATTTTTTCACTTTATTTTGATTCAATATCGAAAAAGCCCCCCTATTTTCAATCTAAAATTCACGTGTCAAAATATCTGGTCTTATAAAAAGTCGGTAAGTTTTTTGTTCGTTGAAATCTCCACCTTCTAATAGTGTAAAAAAATATACGTTACTATAGTGAATATTCTCAGAAAATGCGAAAAATAAAGAAAAGTCGAATCCAATTTTTTTCAATCATTATGTTTATTTTAAAGCTGTTCATTGAAATCAACACTTTAATTATTCGTGTAACGTTAGATTCCATGTAATATTGATAACCAAAAAAATATAAATTGGAATATACTACTCTAATCAACAAGCAAATAAATTCATAATGTATAACTATAATAATTTTGTAGAAAAAAGTAATACAAATCATGAAATTATGAAACAACAGAAATTCATTGGCGCTCCGGGGAGACTTCATTGATTCCAATAGCGCATTTGCTTTTTCAGTTGTAGGAAAACCCGAAAAAACCTGCAGCACTACATTATCTGAAGATCTTGATCTGCCAATGTCCTCTCTTTCATAAAACAAAATATAGGATGTCTCCAGAATCTTCTGTAAATTCAAGACATCGCTATCATAAAGTTAATATTTGACAAGACATCTGCAATGTTTTGAGGAAATTGTAGAATTTTCTTTGAGACAAATGCGTAGATTCCTGTTTATTGATATTTGAAAATAATGCATTTACCCGAGTAACCATACAAAAATAACATTTTTGCAGGAGAAATTTTCATCTGAAGGGAAGAACAAGATCAAGATGATAAAAACGTTAATGAAAACATTATAGCCACAAAGATTTTCCTGTAAACAAGAAGAAGATTCTGATATAATTAATACATCGATAGAAATTGCCAATACAAATAAACCTGACATTGTTGTGGGTCAAGATATTATTCTTTTTTTTATCAATTTAATTCAAATAATCATAGTATTTATTTTGTCAAGCCAGGTTCTGGAAAGGTGAAAGATCAATTTTTTACGTCTAATAATCTTAAATATGAATCTTTCAAAAATATCGTTTGATTTCTGCCTTGTTTTCAGGTTGAGATACAACGTCTGGATTTGTCGGAAAAGTTGAAAAATTGAATCGTCCTTCATATTGACAAATCCCCCACCACAAAAAGTGCAGCAGAACAACATAGTTACAGGGCATATCAACTTCAAACTTGGCTGGGTTCTTCGCAAAGGATCCCTCCGATCAGCGGTTAGCGGAATATCCACAACAGGCTGTTGGAGTGAGCGAGAAAATTTAAGGATACTGGTTGCTCGCCACACTACTAACTTTCAAGCAGCCACTAGCATTCGTATACCATTAAGGCATTGTTGTTTGGTAGTTAACAGCACGACTAGACTTAATGTTAATTTGCCATCTTGGCTTCAGGGGCCTAATTCTGTGGAGCGTTCTTCATATTCTGATTTACTCCATTGATGGCATGGTGCTAGTCACCTCTTCAGTCATGCCAACAGATGGTGGAACTGACACTTTCACCACTTTGTTAGCAGGCAGGGGAGGAGCTACATAGCCTTGCCGCCGAAGATTAGATACGTAATCTCTAAGGTTTTAGGGCGGAAAAAGCAGCATGCTCCGGATGTGTTCTTCACTACAGAGCATGCTCACAGGCTCAATACTACCATAGCAATATATGAGGCTATGCCTCAGCTCATGTTCCTACTCGAAGCGTTCGTTGTCATTGCCAGAGTTGTTATCGGTAGGCAAGTAACCGACCTGCCGAGAGGGTCGATTGTGGGGGTCCTTCTCCGCATTTCAGAAACCTATTTTTGGATTTACCGGGTAGTTAGACCAGCAGTTTCACGGCCGGCATCGTAAAAGGAATAGTTTTTTGACTTCCGGTTGCGCCTGGGCTGCCGGTTCGGTTTTTCACCAGTTGCTCCATTGCAAGTGGTAGCGCAAATATATCGTCTTTCATTCATTATATTTTGCTACATCAAGTCGAATGACTGTTTGATTCCATGACGATACGTAGGTATTGCAATGAAGTTGAAAAATTGTTTGTACTAAAAAACACACTTCTCGACTAAAAGTCATAAAAAGGCAATGAATACAAAATTGATTTCCAACTTCGCAAACTTCTGAATATTCTGAAATCTAAATATTGGATACGGTAATGGAAAAGATTCAGGGAATTTGTTTCAGTCGTCTTTTCTAGACAAGCTCATCCTGTTTCATCAGGAGGCAAATGGAAGGTGAATTTGGAAAATTATCCTCTATGAAAATGACTGTATGAATTCTGATTTTCAGATTGGAAAGGTATAAGTATCTCAGAACATTGATTTCTACAAGGTTATCATAGAATGACATAGAATGATAACGACGAAAAATCATTTCATAAAGTCTAACAATGTTTTCACTTTGTTCTTCACTCATTATGATATCTAATACTATTTCTGCGATGAAAATAATCATTCTATTCTTAAAGTACTTCTCACATTCGAATGGAAGGAATCAATTTGTGAATATCATCTAAGATCCCAGAAGGTATACAAAACTTTTTTTCACAAGAATATTGGAAAATACAATCGCAATCATTTTTCCAGGCAATGGTTTTATGATTAGCTATCAGTTAGAGCTTTCATGATTTTATGAAATAACCTTATTGTCTTCTCACCTTTACTCAATGAAATAGTCTTTTCGCCTAATTGGAAAAGGCTGGCTTGGAGGCTAGCTGCAGAGGCAAAGGCCCAGATCAATTATAAATGCGGATATTGATAGAAATCCAATGGAAAAGTATTCAATGATCTCGTTTGGATACCCATCTACAGAAATTTACAGTAATGTATTGTCTCATTTTCAAATCAGCGTTACTGTAGATGAACTTATATGTGCTAATCAGGAGACACTCGAAACATACAAAATAGAACAATAAATATGGTTCACTTAATATTTTTGATGGATGATCAAACCCATAAAATAAAATAAATATGAAAATGCTGAGGTTACCAGTAGGTCTCCGAAGTTCACAAATAATCTTTCATAAATGGTGCAATCTTCAAAAGGGTGATCAATGGGTGAGTTCAAAAACTAACTACTTCAAAATAACAATCAAATGCTAGGTCTTACCCTAGGGTTCAATCCATTAAATCTTACATATCTTCTTTTGATGATTCATCTCCAAGAACCATTACTGAAGAAAAGAAAGGTTTTCTCAGCTACACTCCTCTGGTTGCTTAAAGAGGATCCTCACAGCCTGCACCTCTGTAATCAACCACTCCATGCCTATACGTGCAAATAGTTTGGCTAGAGCTGTATTTCAGTCTTGAGGCTATTCACGTTGATCCTTGTTTCGGTACAAAAAAATACCCAAACTTCCATCAACAGAGTTACAGCTTTTCGTTGGCGATGGTCGAACAAATTAGTCAAATGAGCAGTATAAAATTGATATCAAATAAAATCACTTCAATAACTTCAATAAAATCAAGTCAAATAAATAACTCCAATGGAATCAATTCAAACATATAATTTCGATCAAATGGATCAAAGAAAACCTTGCAGAACTATAGCATAGGGGAGACCGGAGCAGGTTGTAACACCGGGCAAGGTATAACAGTCGCAAAATCTCCTGAAAGTTTATTCTGGCAACCCCGCATCATGCACGGGCTTCTAGGAAATGTTATCAGTGCTAGTTTCACTTATGCAGCCAATCGTTATATATCGGTGTTACGTTTATTTCTGAGATTGTTGATATTTTGAGCACGTGAGTAAATTTTGATCTAGCACTTTGACTTCGATTTACTACTATCACAAACCGGTGAAGCTTTCGCTTTTTTGACACAAACTAGTCATTGCACATTGCCTGATCACAGTGTATACATATTTTAGTGATATGATGTTTTTTTTTTTAAATTTACCGAGATAATTCTTATAAAATCAAGCTCGGGGTAAATTGTAACAAACTGTTTTGGGGCAAAATGTAACATGTTGCTACTTACCCCGCTCAAATGAATATGCAGTTTACTGAAATATCACTTGCTTTTAAGACGAGAACGTATAAGAAAAACACAAACAGAGGTTTTACTTCTAAAGAAGACATAGAAAAGGCCTTACACAGAGTTATACACAATAATGAGTCAATTCGCTCAGTTGCAAAACCTTTAGATATATGTCATGAGGTATGTTAAAAAAGGCAAACGTTTCGGAGGTTCCTATCAAACTGAACAGTGTAGGTTATCACCGAAGACCAGTTTTTAACGATCAGCAAACCAC
>WOGO01005299.1:0-12540 GCA_015342085.1 Leptinotarsa defecta | reverse complement strand
TCCCTCTCATCTCCATCTCTCTGTTACCCTCTCTTTGTTATATATATATATATATATATATATATATATATATATATATATGCCACTAGCGCTAACAGCCTACACTACTGTTGTGGTGACATCACATTCTCCGCTTGTTGCTTTTCCTATTGGTTTCACACCTTTTGAAACCAAAATCTTGTAGTTGTTTTGAACAGTGCGTTAAAAGCTGTTATTCTGTAAGATGCATACGTTAGCTGATGGATGGATGTCTGGCCATGAATCCATAATACCAATCTTTGTTAAAATTATGTCTCAACTTATTGGCCTCGGCAAATCGAAAAACAATTCAGCGCAAGGAACTCGGTGTTATGCCATAAAAAGACTTGCAGCAGTCAATAATGTATATTTCGAGCTGTTGTTCTTGCTCATAATTAAACACTGCGTGCCGACCTTTTTTTGGTGTTTAAACTACGTTTCTTTTAGTTGTTTAAACAACGTTGTTTTGGGTACTGAGAATTCAGTAGCTGCTTCTCCCAAGGTGAGTCTTTGATTTTTAACTTCTACAACTGTACGGCGAAAATCTTCGATTGCGTACCTTGTCTCGGTCTTCCGAATATATTTTCGTGGCATCTAAAAAAATATCACATTAAAATGAAATTAGTAAAACAATTAGCAGCACTGTATTAATTATTTGGCGGGTGGCGTGTGATTGGGTACATTCCCAATTACCCGCCACCCGTCTTTCCTAACTACCCGCAGTCGACAATTTGAATCAAAATGGTTGCCATCTTCGAAAGCATTTTTAGTGAATTTTATAAGACGTAATAGCGTTTGAAAACAGATTATTCATACAATAAACTTACGAAATATAGTGTCATTGTACTCAGACGTATGACATTTACATCCATTGTATGAGAACACAAAAATTATAACAAAAATACAAAAAAAATGTTTTACTCACCGTGATAAGATGCGTTTGGCCTTCCGCTGCCACTGTCGCTAGTGCACTGAGGGGAGCAGGAAGCGTACCCTGAATAGGCGCGGGATGAAGTAGGAGGAGGGGAAGTGTAACTTGTTTACTTGTTCCCAATTACCCGCCTTTCCCTAATCCATCTATAATGATCAACCATACAGACTAATTGAGTGGGCACCAATGAGCTCGCCACTATCACCCATCATTGCCAATATCTTCATGGAAGAAATCGAAACCAAAACTCTGGCTGAGATATGTCGATGACATTATCGTGATTCAGTCACATTGACACCAAGAACTTTTAAGGTTTTTCAATCACGTGAAGAGAATCCATCTACGGATCAAATTCATGAAAGAAGTTGAAGATGGTAATCAGCTCGCATTTCTCGATATGTTGATCATAAAAATTCCGAACTAAACATAAAGACACACGGTATATCGTGAAGCAAAACATACATTGATAGAAACATGAAGGCAAATACACACTATAGCCCCAAAAAAAATTCACTTGGTGACGAAAACACTAATTACACGTCAAGAAGACTGGCAGACAACGAACATATACCACAAGAGCTGAACACCATCGAGACAACTTTACGAATGAATGACTACTCAGAGGAAATTATAGAAGTAGCCCCCGAGATCATACAGAAACAGCTGAAATCCTGAGATATACCATTCATAACAACCATACTACCGTATATTGAAGGAACCACAGGCAAAATCAGCAGAATTCTCCGCCAAAACAACAAAGCGACACCATTCGTACCAGAACCTACAGTGAGGTACATGCTCCGTAATTTGAAGGATAAGATACCACTGGAGTTTACGAAGTACCGTGTCAAGACTATGACAAAACTTACATCGGCCAGACCAACAGGCGTATCAACGCAAGGATAAACCCAAATTATCAGTGATGGCAAAAGTCACCATGACTTCTCTCTCTCAACACGTATTGGCGACAGGACACAATATCAATCTCGAAAACACGACAGTATAGCTAAAAACCAGTGGTGTTACTCTTGTCAGAACCTTTGATGTTTGTGTCTCACAGTTTTATTTTTTCAGGACTACTGCACTTCCATAATTAGCCGTCACGAGTGGATTTGTCAGCGTACGAAATTTTATACACTGCTCAACAAGTGAATAATAGATATAAACTGCTCGACAACAAACAAATTTCATGGAAAATTAAATGAGTGTTGTGTAGTAATGTACAATATTATAAAAGGCTCTGAATTTTCTACTCAAATTATTCTACGTTTTACTCGCTCTTGGTCTGTTGGGTTGAAATTTTGCAATCGAGGAGATAAAGGAACTGCAACTTTGAACATAGCTCAGAACTGGGTAGGATGCAATATTTTTGCATACTATATAAATAAATATTAAACACTTCAATTCAATTAATAAAAACACTTCTGTCTAATTTACACTAGGTAGTTAATTTTATTTATATGACCGGTTTCGGGTTTGACCCCACTATCAAGTACTACATTTATATAGGTACTTGATAATGGGGCTGAACCAGAAATGGGTCGTATAAATAAAATCAACTAGTCGATTAGACATAAGTGTTTTTATCAATTTGATTAATGTGATCATGAATTACCACAAAATAAACAAGTCTTCAATAACATATTATATTGAATATAAATCGTATAAAATCGAATAAAGTTAGGAAAGCGTGTAGGAGAGTTTCTAACCCAGCTGGTCCTCCTCAGATGCAATAATATTGAAACAAACATATACGCAGGTGGTTATTCTCAACTGAATAAATGATAATATTTATTTTATAAATGATAATATCATTTATATAAATGATAATATTTATTGTTCGTCGAAGAACATTGCCAGATTTGCCTAAAGGTGGTCACCCTGCCTGTATCGAAACATAATTCTGCTAGTTAGTTTTAGCTTGCTTCATTCCTGTTCATTGAGGAACATTGCACAATAATTTTTTTGATATAATTCAATACCCATCATGGCATCAGAGAGGTGGTTACCATAACAGCCTACAAGGGGACTAGAAATGGATGAATCATCGGTCGGCAACACATATCGTTTCCAAACGATTTCCCAAAAAATATCCAAGCTTAGCGCCAGCGAATAAAAATGATAATAATAAAAATTTTAATGATAAAATACTTCTTAGGCAATTGGTATGAGTGTAAAAGTGTAAGGAATATTCTGTAACTATTATATTCCACTACAAATGATGTGTGAACTGTTATCAGTTTTCTCAAAAACGTCTCTTGCTATACTGTTCACTGCATGTATCTCACGTTTGTCATTATAAATATTCAAAGGTAATTCAATCACTCATTATCTTCATCGAAATGAGACTGTCTACGACACTAGGACATATCAATTCATTTTCAATAGTATTTAATTTAGGAATTTTCGATATATGGTAGTCAATAAATCATTCATGAGGTTCAAAATATAATTCAATGAATACCTACATATCAAAAAAAGAAACTGAGAAAGTCTTCTGATGATCTAATTATTGTTGGAAATGAGTGTTGGCACATTTTTCATTTGGTTGAATCTAGAAAATTTGCTACAAATAAGAAGGAAACAATTTGATTTAATCATTCATTTATTCATCAAGCTCTGGATGGAAATATATAGTTTGTATCTGCTACGAATCATCCATATAAGTAGGAAATATTACATTTCCAAATTTTCAATTCCTCATCTTTCAAAATTGGTCATGAACTGAGGAATAATATCCTTATTTAACATCCTTTTACTAACTTTTTCCTATTGGTAACATCTTCTTTTTTTTTGTACTGTTCTCTAAACATCTTTCAAAATATGAATACAAAACGAAATAAATTAGAACTTGAAATATTCCTGGCGAAGTGCTAATATAAGCCAGAACAAAACTCCTCTATCGAAATTGAAAAACAACCTAGTAGTACGAACAATAGGGATGACGCGCAAAGATTACCAACAACATGGAGATCCAAAGAGTCCGCATTAGCCCAAAAGCAAAACTTAGCACATGATAATTAAGGTATAATGATGAAGCTAGGATAGACAGCACAGGTAATTGAGTGAATGCAGGTAGTGTGCTCATTCGATTGAATTCAATACAATGTGAACGCAGCTTATTTGAACTTCATCTTGAACAGTGTTTCTCCTTGTGAATGATTTCGGCTGCAATCATCAATAAGAAGTGATTTATTTCCGTCCTATAGTTTTCAGAGTTCTCCATGGCCTTTCCAGGTCAGTTTTGACGTCATTATCATTTGTTCCAGTTTTAACATCCAAAACTGTTTGGAAACTGCACAAGACATGATGTGTACAAGCAAAAAATCTCAAACAGTCGGAAATAGTCTCGGACACTTGGTTAAACTAGAACGCATTTTGAGGAGACATTGTGCCACCTATCGTAAATATAAACAGGTGAAGATGAGAAAATACTGTTGATCATGTTTATTTTGTTATGTAGCATATCCTTGTAGTCAGTTCAAATTTTATCTAACCTCAATCATCAATTATTTAAATCAAATAAATAAAAAAACATCATAGAAAATAGCCCAAAATAATTTCCTCATGAATGCGCATGAGCAATGGGAACAGTTCAGCATCGAGAGCAAAAACGAGAGAACGAGAGAATAGTTTAGGATCATTCCGCAGTCGAAACTAGAACAGAGGATCCATCAATCCGAACTTATCCTCAATAAACCAGAACGCTCTTTTTAAACTGTTCATGATCCTGACGTCCTAGAACCTGAATTTCGTAGAACCAGAACAAACCTTGTGTTCATTAATACTTCAAGTGCAGTGAAGTTGCAAGAACAGATATTCTTGAGTTACAGAAGGTAGAAATGTTGAGAGAAAAGTACAAAAATGAGGCGTGGTTTTGCAATACCACATTTTATCATGAACGAAGGACATTGAATCCTCTTACTTATTCTACTAATCTACCAATGCAAAAAAAAGTGCTCAAGAAATTGACAGATCGATTCATCTTGTGATTATTGCCGAAAGACAAGCTTTAATGATCGTTATTAGAATATCAATGGTAGAATAAAAAAAGTTCATCGACATACCTACCTCAGGCATAGTTAACTTTCCACAAATAGAAAAAAATGACTGTTCAAATGTCACGATCAAACAGTGACCAATAACATGAAAATAATATATACACTTGAAATTGAATTTTCATAATAGCTGAATATCTCATCTATTTCAAATCAGTTCAATTGGCCTCATTTGCGAAAAAGCTTTATTGAGACCGTAAGAGTACCTATCGTTGATCAACTAGCCACAGTTGAAGTACCTAACTTGATTCTATCTTTCGCATGTAGAATGTTTCAATCTACATATCTTTCACTCTCCCATTTCGAAATATGAATATCAGTTTTATGTGATATTAGAATATAATAAAAATATACTTTCATCATAGTTTCCAATATATAACAAGATACTATGTAGATGAAAGTGCTTTTTAATTTCAAGACTGAATGAACAAGAACCAGAACTGATTGATTTCAATCAGAAATTCCAAATATCATCCCCCATTCCAAAATGTTCTAGTTAGTTTCAGAATATACTCTCGTATATTCTCAGCACTGTTCCAGAAATTCCTAGAGGGCTTGACTTCCAGTCCGTATATCTTCAAATGCTCGACCTTGAAGATCAATCGGAAACCTTCCTCTTGGAAGGGAAACAGGGCATTCACACCATATTACTTCCTTGATCGTTGCACAGTAATCTGGGATGTTCCAGGATGTTTTTGAACATTCCAAATCATTCCAGGAAGTTCCAATATGTTCTAGAAAGCATGTTTTTAGAATTTTGTCGAATTTTCTGGACCGAAGGTTAAACAGGTCTATATACCTTCAAGAGCATATCCATGGACTTGCTCATACCAGACAAATGTAGACATTTATGTTCTGCTACTAGGTATAGATGATTTCACGAATGATTTGTCTATTTCTCAAATCTCTTGTCGAGCAGAATACAAAAACTTTTCATTCAAACTATAATTACATCGTCCTGTTCGGATTTGTGGAAACTAGTGAAGACGCAATTAATCTGAATTTCCCGATTTGTCTCTGAGCCCTGTTTATCACACTGGGTGGAAATAGCTCTTATTCATGAATATCCTCAAAAAGATAGGCCGCTCAGGGCGGCATTGCGCTCGTAAAATTTATTACCTAGATAAGAGGTGATGAAGGAGAACAATATCGTATATATACCAACACTTCAATCTTGTTACGCCCCCAGGTCTTTAGGGAGACACTTCCGGAAGCACTATGTTACTGTCTGGATTAGGTTACATCTGAAAATTATTCTGAACTAAAATTGAATTTGCTGTTATGAGAAAATGAGTGAAACGATGTGGTGAACTTCGATATTGGAGTGGATAAATTTTTCTGACAAATAATGCATAAAGAAAATAACGACTGCCTATAATGATCAATTTTTATGGAAAAAACTGTTACGAACTGAATATAATTAGGCCTGGTCTAATTATTGTTGATGTTGAGGAAAATGTTATCAGGCACATAGCCTGATTGATAGCGAGACTGAAGTCGTGATTTTGAAGTAACGAGACAAAATTCGAAATTTTGATGAAAGTCGTAATTTTCAGTTTTGGATCATTTAGTGACCCAAAACTAATAGTGGAAGTGTACCCTGTCATCTGTTTGAAGGTGATTGATAATGTTTCATGATGAATTTCATTAGTTTGGACTTCCATTGTCTGATATTATATAAAATGATTTGAAATCCCTGAAACAACAAAAAAAGGAGAATTGACAATTAAAGAAGAAGAATAAAAATGAATAGCTGAAAAAACAATCATACTAAGCAAAAAACATGAAATGCAATAATAGTGAAATGAAATACAAGTGAACATGGAACAAATTGAACAAGAAATGAATAAAATTGAATTAAAAAAAGTTGAGAGACTCCAAGCCAAGTTAATTCACGACGTTTCGATTGTTACTATCCACAATCGTCTTTGGGTGATGAGTGGACCGATTCCTCCGTGAGCTTACTATTTATAGGTCATTTGAGTACTTTCACTTATCTCTGCTTTCCTTTATCCGCTTCACGGGTTTAGTGGGAGATGGCCGTTTGGCACGAGTTGGCCATTTTTTGCTTTATTATCGGTTTCCATGTTTTGTATCTCTACGCTAGCTTGGCTGAATACATTATTGGATTACATGTATGCGGCTTCTTTGAATTTTCTCCTGAACCAATGTTCCTCGTTGTGTATGATCTCAGCTTGGGACCATTCGACGTTATGTTGACAAATTTGTTTCCAACAGTATTGCACCAATCACAAACTGATTTATTTACAACACATAGCAACTAACGCTCAATTTATTTCCAATATGTGAATTTCCTGTTTAGCCGTTCGATTCACTTTCTGAACTGACCTCTTGGGTCGGGAAGACGTGTTTGTATGGGTAACGGTCCTTTCTAGAAATCTGTAGTCGGTTCGGTCCTAGAATTTTACCGGCAATTCCCCACTGCCTTCTTTCGCTGTGATGTCATGTATTTGTCCGCTGAGTCGGCCGGCATATCGGTCAGGGGCAGCTACAAATTCATTCATTGCCCCCTTCTCAAAGACGTTTCACCTTGAAATATCATCTTTGGCGTGAGTTGATACCTGCAGGACTCTCCATATCTACACCGTGAAGTCCGATGGAAGTATCACTACACAGTCCTCATACTCGGCCGTGAAAGATGGTTACCGCACACCAAAATTGTGATGCCGCTGGATATGAATATCATTTTCAACACGCTTCTCACAATTCTTCAATCCAGCCTGTCAAGACCAGAGGCTAATTTCGAGAATGCCACAAGATTCTGGTCGAGCATCGTGCCCCTCATTCTGGTAAGACTCCTTCAGACATCCTCATAGGATAGTTTGTCTCGACAATGCTTTTTGGTCACCAAGTAGCAAATGTTTCTTTGGTTCGTGTTCAACTGCAGCACTCCTCCGACTTCTGGATTCTGTTCTCGTACTGTTTGGAGCTGACCGAATTTCTTGTTTCATATCACACAGCAATACTCCCAGACATTTGGAGATCCTCTGCCTCGCAGTGAGCTAGTGCGTATTCAACTGCGAATCGTGACTCTTCTTGAGTTACTTCATGTACGACGTTCTGTCCGTTCGTGTATGAAGACATGAACTTCTGGAACGCCATTTCATCCTCTGGTGGTCTGAGGGCGCGAAGTTGGTCGTGATTTCCACCATAGGGAACCAATCTATCGAAATAGACGACCCTAGGCTTTCCTCGAGGTGGCTTATGGATTCGGTAGACGAGGTCATCTTCTTTATGATTTTATACGGACCTTCCCACGAGTTCCGAAACTTCGGGCGTCGCTTAGGGTTGTACAGCCAAATTAGGTCACCGGTTTCGAATCCTCCAGCATTCGCCTTGATGTCATAGGCCTTCTTCATCATATCGCTGGCACTCCGGATGTTCAGACGGGCTCGTTCATGGATGTCGTCCATTCTCTGTCGAAGCTGGCTTCTTCTGGCGGCGTTCCAAATATCAGATCTCATGGAAGCAGCAGCTCTCGGTCCATTATAATACTGGCAGGGGTTTGGCCGGTTGACTCGTCTCGTTCTGGTCTTTCGGATGTCCAACAGTTTAAACATTTCTTGAAACAGGTTGGACTCGAAATTTCTGCCCTGGTCCAAATGCAGCTCCAAATGGGCACCGAATTGATATATCCTTTTCTATACCAGGACGTCATCGACGAGAAAGGCTTCCTGGTTGGGCTTCTGCCCACTTACTGAAGTAGTCCATGGCTACCAGGATGTATTTGTTCCCATGATTGAACTCTAGGAACGAGCCGGCGATGTCGATGACGATTCTCTCAAAGGGACTACCCACGTTATACTGAAGCATTGGAGCTTTCGGTTGTATTCGAGGTTTGTTTCTGGCAGCACATACAGCACACTTTCTGCGCCAGTCCTCGACGTCGTCTTGACAATAAACCCGGTAAAACCGCTGGAGGGTCTTCGGTACTTCCAGATGTCCTTCAGTGACTCCATTATGGATTCATTTGAGCGTCTAGTGTCGTCTATTTCCGAGTACCACTGTCTGGCGTCTTTCTCCTCTACTATCTTCAGACTACAACGCCCGCTTCAGAGTCTTGTTTGCCATGGTGAGAGAATTCCATTGGGCCCAGTAGGACTCAACCGCTGGCGAATAACTTGCTACCTCCTGCTACAAAGGTCTTTGAATAATTTTCTCACATTCGATGAATAAACCAAGATCTAAGTGTTTCTCTCAGTCTTCCTTGATCTTATTGTCCTTTCAGTTGCCTCTACAGTTGTAGTTCTACAAATATATGCTTCCTTCTCTTCTGTTAGCAATGTGTGCAGTCATCGGGGCATGGTCTCCGTGACAGGGCATCTGCGTTTTTATGGCTTGTCCCAGCTCGATGTTCTATTTCGAAGTTAAATTCTTGAAGTCTCCCGATCCAGATTTTTGAACTGCAGAAGCCATTCGGGAGCTGCATGGTGCGTTCTCAACAGGAATCTTCTTCCATACATTGTAAAAATGATCTACACCTTTGACAACAGCTCTCGCCTGGTGATAATATAACTGCGCTCTAGTTTACTGAGCGTTTTGCTGAAGTAGCCAGTAACTTTCTCCTGCCCATCCTGGATCTGAGAAAGGACTGCTTCAAGTCCCACGTTACTGGCGTCCGTATCTAAAATGAACTTTCCGTCTGGTAGGGATAGCTTAAAACAGGACCGTTAATGAAATCTTCAACTTCTTGAATGAGTTTTGCATTCCTCGGACCATTGGAACTGGATCTGTCTCTCTGTAAGTCGGGTCAATTGTTTGGCGATGTTGGCAAACACCACATAACTGCGTTAGCAGGTGTACAAACCAAGAAAGCTCCGAAGCTAATGTATGTCTTTTGGAATGGGCCAATTCCCAACTGCTTTGATCTTTTGTTCGTCTACTGCCACTTCTTCATCAGAGACAACGTGGCCAAAGTAACGGACTTTTTTTGTAACAGATATCATTTCTCAGGACTAAGTTTCAATCTTGAACTCCTCAAACGCATAAATACCTCCTCCAGATTTTTCAAGTGATCGTTGAATGATTTTCCGACCACAATTATATCGTCGAGATACACTAAACACGTCTTTCATGAGAGCCCCTTGAGAACCGTTTCCATCAATCTTTCGAAGGCAGCTGGAGTATTATAAAGCCCCCGAATGGCATACCGTGAACTACCACAATCCTGAGCCGCTAATGGAAGCTGTCTTTCCTCAATCTTCTTGGGCCAATTCAGCTTGCAAATATCTACTCTTCAAATCCAAAGTCGACTGTCTAGGGGGTCGTCGATTCTTGAAAGAGGGTAGCTATCTTTCTTCGTCACATTATTCAGTTGGCGATAATCCACACAGAACCTTCGAGCCGTTCTTCTTCACCAATACGACTGGGGAAGACCAGGAGCTGTCAGTATATTCGATGACTCCTTCTTCTCCCATATTGCCGACTGTCTTGTCTGCCTCTTCTTTCTTGGCAAGAGGAAGCCTACTAACCGAATTGGTCGGGCATTCCCAGTGTCGATTCTATGCTGAAGCACATTTGTTCTGCCGCCTTTTCCATCTCCAATGTCGCAGATTTCCTGGTTCTTCTTGACTAACTCCCTCAATTTTGATCGGTGAGTTGGTGGTATGTCCTTAGAGAAAATGTCAATCAACTTCTCCAACTCTTTAGTTAGGTTGTTGTCTTAGCTGAATGAACTGCTAACACTCCGTATCACAGAGTAAATGGACGAACAGTGCCCCAACATTGTTCCTTTCTTCAAGGTCACGAAAAGGTAGTTAACATTCATGACCCTAATCGGCACAACTTTATCAACACGCAACAGGGTCTTCCCCAGTGCGATTCTTCCAGGTGAGTCTACAGGATGATTTGAGCCCTCTCAGGTACGCACAGGACCCTGATTATCTCTTCCCTTCTTCCATGAAACAACAGCTCTTTTTCACCGACACGTAGGATGCCGTCTTCAAAACTCAGCTCGAACCCTCTGGAAATCATAGTGTCCATTCCAATGATCGCATCGTCCTCAATGTCCGCCACGAATGCTCGATGGTTCAGTTTAGTGCTGCACAACATCAATTCAATTGGTACAGTGGCTGGCTCCCCTTTTGCGGTGGGTACCTTCCAAATCTAAGGTTCAATTCTTGCCGGTGTTTTCGCATAGGTTGGCCCAAGAATGGTTCTGGTCGTTCCTGTATCTAGCAGCATGGTGCAAAGCTCGTTGTTAATGGGGGTTTGCTGGGTACAGACCGACGATTGCCCCTTCTCATCGACCCCCTCTAGTTTTCCTGATTTGGTGTTGATTCTTTGAATGCTGGACATTTGTTACGCACATGCCCAATTTTTCCACAGTTCCAACATCTTATTTGTTTTCTCTCAGACAATACTCCTTTTATTACTTTTCTGATGGTGGCCTCAATATCAGCAGGCATCTGTCCATCTTTCTTGATAGTTCAAATTTTGCGATGACTCTTGCAGGAGTGTTTTGCAGCCTCAAATCCCACGGCGCTTGCCAGTGCATCTACGAGATGTTAGAAATGAGCTAGTGTTAAGGCCTGCCTTGTTTCTTTGTCGCGAAGTCCGTCCAAGAATGCCTGAACTGCTAACCGCTCCATTACATTTTCCGGTGTAACAAGATATGCCAGACGAACCAATCGAGCAATGTCGGCTTCGAATTCCTGTAGGGCAGCGGTTCTTCAGCTGTCGATGGTAAACCTGCTCTAGGTAGGCCGGTCCATATCGCAGCTCAAAATACTTCACAGTTGATTCATAGTCTTCTTGGGCCGTGAGGGTTTGCAAAATATTCGTTGCTCCTTCACGCAACGCCAATGTTGATGATACCGCCTCTTTTCCTGCATTCCATCCATCTGGTCGCAGCTTTGAATTGTCGACGGTGATTTCACCAAAGAACTTTCCGTCGAACTGGGGCGGCTTCATGGAGAACTTTTCCTGGTTTAGAACTGACTTTGACATCTATCATTCCCTCTTGAAATTCTTCTATGTTAAAACTCAGTTCCGGAATTGAGTTTTCGGTGACAGTTTCTGTGGGGTGGATAAAATTAACGATTTGGTTTTGCAACTTGCTATTCATTTCCTTCATCTTGCTCATTTCTGCCTGTACTCCGCCTTTGATTTCATCTACTTCTGTGTTCATTTCCTTTTTCATTTTATCTAGCTCTGTCTCGATGGTTCCTATCCTTTCTTCTAGTAGAATAGCCACACAACAAAGTTTTTCTTTAAGCCTTCTGCATTTTCTAGAAGTTCTTCCTTCAAGCTCTTCGAATTCTCTATAAGCTTCTCCTCCAGGCACTTCAAATTTTGTTGAAATTCATCTTTCAGCGATTTGGAATTCTCATCGAGTTTGCTCATTTTCGAACTCAAATCACCCCCAGAAACTTCGAATAAATATGTTTCGGGATCTTCTCCTGATTGAGTCAAGTTATCCCATAGTCTCTTCTGGAGTACTGATTTCTTTCCAGAACAATGTAGCTCCCTCTCCTCCAATTCTTGCTTCAATTCGGCGACTTTCAAGTACAC
>WOGO01005298.1:0-12540 GCA_015342085.1 Leptinotarsa defecta | reverse complement strand
TCCGTTTCGTCTTTGACCAAGGCGTAATAATGACCAGATTCAACGCCAGAACCACAGTGAACAATGACTGCATGAAGATTATAATAGTGGTCTGCTATATTGAAGTGTTCATCTATTTCGAACCTTTGTAAGAGTTTGGTGCTTCCGTCAGAAGTTGAGCCATGTTTGAAGATCATCAATGTTATGATTATATTGACTAGTGCCTCAGCCATACTTGTTTTCTCATAACAGTCAGTTCGTTTGGCAATACAGTCGATCATCACAAGTTCCATTTTCAGATGATTTAACAATAAGCTTTACCAAATGTAAAATGAGAAAATCATGAACATTTCTGATTTGAAAAGATTTTCATAAACATTTGAATATTCTATTTTTGAGCTAAATCACAATCAATAGAATACAATAGAAAATTTACAATATCTAAATTCCTAAACTGTAAAAAATGAATCTCTCTTTGTTCTTTGTGATTGATACTTGTGGGTGAAAAATGCATCGAGAATAGTTTTTCAGTATGATAGAATCGTTTTAATTACAGTCAAAATTTTTCGAAGGTACACTGGTGATGTACTGGACCAGGTCAAGAAGTTATGAAGAATTCGAATAGAGATCTACGAGATCTGATAAAAAAAGTGAATTTTTCATATTTCTCAAAAAATATTTATTCACCAGCGTTTTTTCCGATTCCCGAAGAATTTCTGATATGCACTTTTTGGTGTCCTTTAGCTCTCTCAGCAATTCGGCTTTTATCTCCTCAATCATTGCAAAACACCGTCCTTTCATGGGTATCTTCAATCTTGGGAACAGGAAAAAGTCACAGGGGGCAAATTTGGTGAATACGGTGGCTGAGACATAATCGCAGTGCTGTTTTTGGCCAAAAATCACCAACAAGCAATGACGAATGAGCAGGTGCATTATCGTGATACAAAAGCCAATTGTTTTTCCACAATTTTGAACGTTTTTTCGTGTTACTTCTTGCAAGCGCATAACTTTAAGGATAATACTCCTTATTGACAGTACGACCATGTGGCCAGAACTCCTGAGCAGTAGGCCACAGTAATCGAAGAAAAAGGTGTAGGAGTAATTATTCAAATTCCTTCAGCTTTCCTTTAAGCTGATGGAATCAATAACAAGAAAGTTTTTAAGTAGGAAATCCGAAATGGGTTATTGTAAATTTTATTTTCATGAATTTCAATTAATAACATATTCAATTCTGTAGTTCTTCTTCTAATTTTTGTGGACACCGAAAATTAATGTTAACAGATAATCTTTATAATTGTAGGATTATTTGCGGATTGACAGCTTTTTCGACTAAACAACATATTATAAGAGCCGCCCTGGAAGCAGTATGCTTCCAAACAAGAGATATCCTTGAAGCTATGAATAAAGATTGCGGCATACCTTTATCAAAACTACATGTTGACGGAAAAATGACTACTAATAACCTTCTCATGCAACTGCAGGTTTTTATTTTAAATGTGAATCTGTTCAAGGGAATAATTAGTTTTATTTCAGGCTGACATAAGTGGAATACCCGTAATAAGAGCACATTCTGAAGATATTACAGCTTTAGGCACGGCAATGGCTGCAGGAGCTGCTGCTGGAATTGAAATTTGGGATATAAACTCTGAAGAAAGGGAGTTAGTGCCTAGCGACACATTTTTGCCAACGTCAACCGAAAGCGGTGAGCTTTATTGAATAGTTTTTTCAGATTCCAGAGTGCATCACACTGCTCAAGCAGGGTATTTATTGATTTACAGAGATTTCTCATGTGAACTAAATTACAGACACCTTCTCGAAGAGGTTACTCTCTGATTTTTTTTTGCAGTGACAATAATTAGTTATGAAAGTAGAGCTCCAATTTGAAATTACTTTAGTCAAAAATAGGAAGGCATTTGTCGATTGTTTTAACGAACGAATCGGCTATCATGAAAAATGAGAAATAAAACTTCCTATGTTTTTATTCCACTTGTATTTGTAACTAACATTACTGCAGTTTCGTCCTATAAGGACATTTTCAAATGAATACAAGAAAATGAAAATAATTGATGTTAGCCCTTATATAACTAAACACCACTGTAGGAATCAATAACAAGAGCTACTTAACTCAATTCAGTACCTGAATTTTGTTTACCTGTGACAATGTGGTTACACTAATTTGAAAACCGCTGAGTAAACTAGATCGATTTGATCATTCAGCAATGCTTATGCTTATGAATTTCCAAGGATTCCAAATTGAGTTTCCAACCCTCACTTGCAAACTATGCAAGCAAAATCTCCGTATCAATTAGATTCGAAAACTTGTGATTGCATTTCAAGGAATTGTTTGAAAACGTCGAATAATTTTTACCTAGTCTGAAGAACCTTTCATGTTCAACATACCGTTTTGAGAAATTTCGACCACTTTGTCCCACGTGAACACTATTCCATTCCGGAACTTAAGATTATATACTCCAGATTTCTTCATCTTGTCGTCATTAATTAACTGGCATGTGGCCTGAATGCCACTTCCATATTCCATATATTCCAATGTGGAAGTGACATTCAGACTACATTCCAGGTTATCTAATTTCGTTATTATTGTCAAAGATAAAGTGGACAAGACGGAGAAATCTGGAGTTTATAAGCTTAAGTGTACGGAGTGTTATATCGTTCATGTGTGACAATGTGGTCGAAATTTCTCAAAACGATATGCTGAACACGAAAGGTCCTTCAGACTGGGTAAGAATGATTCGGCTTTTTCAAACTATTCCTTGGAATACAACCACAAGTTCCCGAATCTAAACTTAGTAACGGCTACAGCCATCAATTTTTTGAATCAGCTATCTCTCTATCACCAACCTAAGAAGTCTTTTTGAAACTTGTGCAAATTGAAATACTAAGGGCTTATTTTTTAATGTGCGACCAGCAACCATTATTTGGTTGATATTCACTGAGCACAAAGTTTTTCATCAGAGCAATTCAAATTGACATTCTCATAGAGTATGCCAATTAGGTGTCCAATCAAGACTTTAAAAAATTTTCTAAATCGAGCGGGAATTGAAATTGTCTTACGATGCACATTTGGTAACTGAATAAATATGTGGTAATTGTTCTCGTTTTTTTCAAATAACAACTGAGAGTATCTAGTTGTAATTAATAGCTACACGGATAATCTCCTGTCTAATATGACATGACATAAACCGTATAATTTGTGATGGAGGCATATGGAAGTTTATCAACAATTTCAGTGTTTAATACCATAAAATTTTGCAGCAATAAAAATTTGAAACAAGAAAAATATTTGCATAATATGTTGATTTACATAAATATTTGAGGTTATAAAATTTATATCTCTATATAATTTATTGCTTTATATTCACTGACTAACATAGATAAAGTACTGTTGAACATTTATTTGAAAGAAATACACTTGAATTTGTAGAAATATTGAATCTTTCAAATCGAATATTTTTTTCAGAGAGGGATGCCAGATATACTAAATGGAAAATGGCAGTCCAGAGATCTCTTGGATGGGCTGTAGCCAAAAAAACATCTGTCATGACAGGTTTGTTAAAATGTTTTCATTAAAAAATATATCATATACTATTTTAATAAAGCACTTCATATCAGAACTGCTTTGATGGTTGGAAAAAAATGCAGACCTCATATTTTCAATCGAGGAATTTTCCATCAATAATTTTTAGGTATTATTATTATTAGTTTTCACAAAAATATACAAACTACAATTTGAATTTATATAGTTTCTATATGAATTCATATACATTTTGATTTTTCAGAGGAACGGTACAAGTTATTGGCAAGCATACCTGGCAGTTTATACTTGATTGGCAGTTTTGGAATGATTGCTCTTTCAGAATATTTAAAAGCAAATGACGGGGTCAATTTGGGCTAGATTGGTAGAATGAAGAAAAACTCATCGATAAGTGAAAATATTCTCGATTCTGCTAGAAAAACTCACCATTTGATATTATAACTTAACGAAAAAGCAACAGTTTTTTAAAGAGGATGCTAGTAATGAGACTCGTTTAATGATTTTCATGTGAACGACCGACAGATCAACATCTGGAAATATGCCACGAACAAATAATTACCTAGTTTGTGCTAGTCATCTGCTCTCAAGATACCAGTGAATAGTTCAGAGAATAAATAATGTTTATTTTACTGGCAGATTAGAAATTAGCAATAATTTCGCAGTTTCATCTTTCAAAATAATTTACAAAAGATTATCACCTGAAGTAGATTTGGAAAGATGACAGCAAGCAACAGGTAATTTAAATATATTTACTGAACTAATCAACTGTTTTATTGATATTTTTTAACTCGGATGTGTACTTACTTTGTTATATTTTGTTGATATTTATAAAGGTTATTTTTTGTTTTATATTGGGAATATTAAAAAAATAAACCATATTGTAGTTTTTCTTGTAAAGGCTGTACAAATTACTGCGTAAAGATCTTTTTCATCTGATATGTTTAAAAAAAAATCTGTTTTTTCGTTAACCAGCTGTCGCACCCCTACGAACGACAAACTTCAGAATTCGAGACTTATGCGAGCTAAGGATTAACGAGGTCTTACCTTTTAACGTCTGATTCCTAAATGAAAAGCAAGGATTAAAGATAAAAAAAACAACTACATTTCGACTATAATTTATTTTGAATCCTACTTAAGAACTCGCATGGCAAAATATTTACAGGAATAAAAAACAAATAACTATGTTATATGTACAGACTTTGGTAGCCAGTTCCTGAGGAAATCATATGATATATATACAAATATTATAATGTATGAAAAATTAGTGAGAATTAGTAGTAAACCATTAGGAACTGCAGGAAAGTGCAGTTCCTTTAAACCCTTATTTCATGCATACATTGTACTATCAGTATCCAACAATAATTGTATCAGCCTTTTGTTTTAGTATTAGTAGATAAAATTGAAGCGTATATTTCTTGAACAGGGCTTTGAAAAGGGGGTGTTCGGAAATAATAGCCTTTATTATTTTTTAGAGGAAAAGAGATAAAAATTATTTCACAATCATTAAATGAGTCATAGTTAGCTAAATTGTTACATTGAAGAATATTTTAAGATCTATTTTGGTAAACTCTACCACATAAATTGTTTCGTCAATCTCTATGGGGGAACCATTCATTCATTATCAATTGAAGATATCCTGAATAGTAAACTACTAACGGGTCAGTGCGTTTTTCGAAAAAGAAATTCAAATTCAAGAGGGCCAAAAGCTGAGATCATTTTCAAATGACTTGTATCATTCAAATATTGTCTCTACAAGACCCAGCATCCAAAACGGAAAAACATTATTTCAGACAAGTGAAAATGAAAGATATATTTGGATTTGCTATGGGAATGATTCTATGATGCTTCAAAATAGTTATATGATAGATTAACAATAGTGGATTCACGTAAACTTGCCAAATATTGACTGTTCCAGGGCTGTGACTACAGTGTGAAAGTCAGTTGAACCAAATCTATACTATATTTCTACTGTGTGAAAGCTATTTTTCAGTTTTTTTGGCCGTGATTTGAGGATTTTTATGCATGACGTTTCGTCAACTACTGCGGTAGACATTATCAAAGGTGATGTGATAACGGTCGCAGTGCCCGAGTTGATACTCGAGTTGTTCCGACCGCAGTAACTATGGTACTGGTATTTGACTGATTTCATATTATTATTAGTCGGCGTGGCTTGGTTTCACTCAATTGTATTACCTGCCCCTGTTTGTGTACTTTTAAGCACAGGTAACCAAATATTAATGTTCATTGCCTCTTCTATTGAAATTATACCTGTATTTTTGTCAAGTATTACTGTATTTTTGATACACAAAGTAGGCGGATTTTAATTTATATATAAAAACACTTTTCACTATCTCTCGATGCACCTTTCGCTACCAAGTTAGCATCAGAATATGACTAATCTTCTGATGATGCATCAAGAGACAGTATTTTCTATCAGATGTGGGAAAAGTGTATTCAACAGATTCATTTTACATTCATGAAATGAATACCATAAACTCTCAATTTGAAAAAACCCTATGAAATTATTAATTATGATGAAGAGATCTGAATAGATTTCAAGAAAGTATTAAAGTGGTTGGGGAAGATACAAAACAGAAAAAAATACAAAAATTCACTTCACTCACCCTCAGTCGAGATGGAAACTTTGGTTATAGAAGTTTTTGGAGTGAAAACAGTCCTACTCTCAATAAAACCTTGACTGTATAACTTCTAATACCCAGAGGGCACATAAGACTTGGTTTGATTGGTTCCTTAACCGTAGGAGTGGCTTTTTATGATACCAACAGGCCAACAGTAGGTGTTGGAGTGTGATACAAAAAAATGTTTCATCACACAGCATTTATCTATGGTACTTGACCAGAACAAATTTGTTGCCAATCCATTCATAATTTTTAGTTCTAAAGTCCGTCAAGAATTGTGATTCCGCTTTACCTGCAGTCATGAAGGAGTATAAGACAGATCATCGGTTTCTGCAGGAAAAGGTTGTCAAGTTCGGAATGCTTAAGAAAGGAAACTTAACCTTTCACCCATTACTACTGTTATGGAGGTAACAAACCGCTCTTAATGATTATTGTTGACACTTTTCAGACACTCTTGTTCTTCTGGATTTTATCTTGAGTTAATCAAAATACTTCATCTAAAGATTGTCGGTTTTTCAAACATTCTCAGAGATATTGCTGATATGAGAATTTATTCAGCACTTGGAGACACATCATCTTCTTCAATAATTATTGATCATTTTGACTTTTGCTTATTTCTGAATCCTCACAAATCATAACTGGTGTCACGAGGATATATGTGGAGATTTATGGTTAATATAGAGGAAGAATCTCAAAGATAAAAAGAGAATGAATTATTGCTAAATCTCATAGAAGAACGGAGGGAAGCTTAGCAATTCAAGTGAACCAGTGGTAAGCCACAAAAAAATGCAGGCAAGAGGAGCGTTAATTTGTGAAATATTATTGTTTTTCAAGTCACATGAAATTGACATTTGGTCAGTTATCTAAGAAGCAATAAAAACTAATATGTAACATATATTACTTAAAAAAAAATCAATTTTTGATTTTTACAACGACAGAGATGCCGAAATTTCTCTACAATTTTTCAATATATATTTTCTGACAATCAGTTTTGATTTTTCATTTTGAATTGAAACCTTCGTAAAAATAATCACAGGGCTCATTATTGTAGGAACACCCAATATAAGATATGTCGTAATACTTACTAAGCATACTAATATTGCAATTAATCTCTTAATAGTATAAATTAAAATTCATTCATAAGTATACATACTTAACCATTTCAATGTAAAAATAATTTTTACTCTTATTAAACCACTATGAAAATTATATACCCCAAATCTATCGCAATTCAGTATTACCAGATTGAAATTCGGAAACTTTCACCAAAAATTTGAATTACATTGATAATTTCAGAAATGGAATTGGAAAAATATTGCTTATGCATATTCAAGGGCAAATTGAAGAACGAATAATTCTTAAAATAAGTTCTAGACATTGTTTTGAAACTGATACTTGACTGTGTGTTTTGTCAGCATGTTGAAGTAAACGTCATCTTGCACTTCAAATATAGAAAATATTTTTGTTGACACATGTGATGGTATCGGCCGATATTTGATGAAAATCGTAACATATTCAAGAAACACTTTATAGTGAGATAACGCAACACGTGTTTCGCTATACAATAGCTTCTTCAGGCGTTTTTTAAAAACTGTTTATTGAAAATTCCACAATAAAGTGTTTCTTGAATGTATTCTTCTTGATCTCTTGCCTGTATTATCAAATTTAAGATGTATTTCAATCACCAATTGTGGTAAATCTATGAAGTTTTACCTACCCTGTTCCCTTGAGAACCCAATGATCACTAAGATAAAGTTTTACTACAGTGGTAAATAAGTGTTCAAAATAAATCATGAAAAAATATAGTCATCACGGTAGTTCCTCAAAACGAAAAGTTTGTCTCCCAAAACCTGAAATTTTGAGTTTTATTGTACAACCTTCACTCTTGTCCTGATTGTGCATACTATTACCAAGTGTTTATACCTCCACTATTCATGCCTTCCAAAATTTCTATAATTACTGGTCTTTGCAATCATGTACATTATTTATATCCGTATTACACTTTTCTTTCAAAAAAATTGTAAATGCTATTGCTGGAATTTTTGAAACCCATTGAGAACAATTCTCTGAATTTGAATATGGAAAGTAATCCTGGGGAACTTTCAAAACAAATTAGAGTAAAAATATCTTTCTACTCACTATATCATGAAATAATCATCTTCACAAATTATTGATACTGAAAAGTAGACCTAAGCCATGAATCAAGTATTTCGTAATTTTTAATATTAGCTCTCTGTCAGATAATGTAAATTGAAGAGTGTGCATAATCCAAATTTGTATCAAGAATGATAAACATTTTGAAAACCTCTGAACAAGTAAGTAGTTTTAGTATTTGCTTCTGAATTGGAAAAACAACGTTTGAACGTTGTCACGTGGACTCGTTATTTTACGATTAAAAAATATTCAGGGCGTAACAAAAAGGTAGGTCATAAATTGAACTGGGGTCAAAAATAACTAGATACAACTTACCCTAATGCAAATGTGCATAATAAAAAGTTAGCCTTTGGCAAGCACGAAATGAAAATCGATTATTTCCAATATTTCACTGTTTAACATTTCGTAAAGAAAATGAATCCGAAGCTTTCTCATCGTAAGAGCATCTTTAAAACCATGAAATTTGTTTAGCCCATAAACGTTTTAGGGGGTATTGTACCCTTAAAACCCCCAAACTTTTCCAAGCTTTAGAATCAAATTAATATTGAAACACCATCGGTTTGATTCCTCGTAGCACTTTTTCGAAAAGCTAGTTTATATCAAGATGCAGGCTTTTTTTCAATATCCTTTAAAAATTCATTAGTTGGCTCAACACTTGTAGATCCTATGGATGAATAACAACCAGTTGCTTCAACAATTGTATACTGTCAATTGAAGTTTTCTATTATTGCACATTCTAAGAGTGTTGACAAAAATTTGAATTTCTGCACATGGTTTATACATCCGTTGAAATGGCAGGTTTGCATTTAATTTTGAGTAAGTAAACAAGGTTTCAGATAATTATCTGTAATTCTGTTAATCACAGGTGAATGCCAAGGGAATAGTGCAGCAGCTACAGGCGTTACGCGGAAGAGGTAGATTTAGAAATGAGGCAAAACGTGTGGTATTTACAAGATGGAACTCCAGCGCATTTCAATAACGAATTTAGGGAATATCTTTTTGGTCTGTACACTGAACGTTGGATTGGTAATGGCCCTGATGCACCTATTTCTTGGCCAGCCAGAAGTCTGGAAGATCCTTAACCCTATTCACTTTTGCTTCTGAGGTTTTATGAAAGAGAAATTCTATTCTGTTGAAATAGTCGGCGAACAACAACCGAGACATCGAATCAAAAAAAGATTTATTAAACCAATGGTGTCACAAATGACAGTATGTAATAATTATTAAAGCAACTGTTTGTTAACTTGTAGTAACTACAAGTGTTGGACAGTTAACTAAAGGATAATGAAAAAGAGCCCGCAAAAAAAAAAAATTATGAAACCAATGGTGTCAAAATACTAATTTAATTGTAACGTATAGAGGCACTATTACAAGTGAATTTTTTGGTTTTGAAAAGGTAAGGGATTACTTTCTGAAAAGCAAATTTTCTTAATAACAAAAACAATTCTGTTTTTCCATTAACTTACTGTTGCACCTCTACGAACGACAACCTTCAGAAGTCGAAACTTGTGTGAGCTAAGTATTAACAAGGTCTTACCTTTTAACGTGTGATTCCTATGACGAGTTGGACGATAGCAAGTGAAAATCGATCGTTCAGACTAGGGCTTGAACCACCGACCAACACGGCAGTCAATTCGAGTGAGTGAACGAAGCACCCACGTCGAACCGCCTGGCTACCGACCGCTGAGTACATGATTTTTTTCTCCATAGATTATTCAATTAGCAGGCAAAATTTGTGGATGCAAGTTACTGACTAATTGAACCTTTCAGTGATTCGTTTTACGCAGTAACTTTTCGGGGTGAAATTTTCAGTTTGTCCTTTCTTACACTATAGTAGATTCTCGATTGACCTAATGTCATTTTTCATATTGTGGAAAGCTGAATACTCAAAAAAATATGTTCAAAATATTGTCAACTAGCTCAGTGGGATGTGAAAAGTTGATAACACATATTTTAGTTACGAAAAGAAAAATCGGCAACACATTCATTGATGAATAAAATAAGATGTGAAATCACTCTGAATGTTTGTTTTGCTTGCAAAATATGTGAATTATCCAAAATATGATTCACAGAGATCTCCTGCTATACTAATATTGCCTACAGACTACCACTTAATTGACCAGTGAAGTAAGCACTGGAATAATCTAGGTCCAACTTTTACCCTTTTGGTGTTTTCTATCCTTAAACCTAGATGATCAATTGGGTTTTGAAACTTAAACCAACAACTTCAATTTGCTGTTGAAATGCATAAGCTGAATGTAGAAAAATTATGTTTGCTATCCTAATTTTGTTCCGAACTCATGCAAAATATCACAAGCCATATCAACATTGTTCCTGGTGATCCCCAAAGCTTTTATAACCGAATCTCTAGAATATCCTTCGCTAACCAACTTCTTGATGTAATCCATGTTGAGATTTTCATAAGGAACATTTGTTTCCCGTTCCAGAGGGTTGAATCTTTGTTTGATCTTAGGTGGTATTTCTAATTCTACGTTTTCATACTGTGGAGGTAGATTGGGATCAGAAGTTTGGCTAATATTAGGTGTTGTGTTTGATTTTACAGGTTTTGGTGCTCTAGGACCGCTCCTGTTTGACGGACAACTGAGATGCCTGTTGGGTGTTTTAAAATCGAAGACATTTCTATCATAGTAATCACAATTTTGTATAACAACTCCATATATTGTGTCTGGGGAACTAACTTCATTTTCATGCTCAATACTGTTATTCCTATGTAACTCGATGTTCAGCATCGAGCTGCTCTTTGGTATTTGAGGTACTTCTACTGGATTTTGTAATAAATTCGTGACTGATTGTGCTTCACTCAACCCCGCATTTGAGGTGGCACCGTTTCGCATACCCATGGTTGATGTAGTTGGAAGAATTGTTTGCTCATGTGTGGGCGAACTTTTTCTTGGAGGTAGCGGTGGGGGAAGTGAACTGGGAACAATTACTGGCACATTTCTGCGCAAGCATCTAGGACTGCTTCCTGGCGAAATCATTGGACTAGCCGAAGCCTAAAAAAAAAAAAAAAATTCAGGAAAACTTAGACCTACCACATTGTAATATCAACATCTTGCATTATCAAAATCAACGTGTCTTCATCAAAATGCCCAAGCTCCAGCTCAAATAATGAAATAATAGTTTTACTGTAACAATGGAATGAAATGGTTTTGAATTACTATTCAGATGCATTTTATAAATATTTATGCTATAAATTTTATGTGTTTATAAAGAAGTAATGATCATAATATCATTCGGCAGAATATATGTATGATACTGCTGTAATAATCATTTTCAGAGTGTCATTGAATATGAGGATACACAAGTTTTGTATCATATGAGAAATTTTTTTCGATGAAGTTATAATTGTTTTCATCAGTTTATTATTGATCTACAGTGGGTCCCCCAACTGTGTTCATAAGAAGTATTTGTTCTTATTTGTGAATTAATGTAAAATGTCACATATTACTCTTTAGTCCATGTTAAGTTGAATGAATCTATGGTAAACTTCTTTTTTAAATCGACCGACACACACAGACGTATTCAAAAAACACTTTATTGTGAGATTTTCACTAAACGATTTTACAAAAACGCAACACGTGTTTCACCATACAACGTCTTCTTCATCAAGTATCGGCCAATTTCATTATATACACACACACAGTATGTAATATTTTGTTTGTCAGAAATGTATCTCTGTAAACAATATTTTTATTTAATACTTTTACAATTTGACACGTTCCTACACACATAAGTATATTTGTACCAAAGAACCAATAAAGATTGTCAATGTATTTATCTTTTTCATACTTTCATCCTAGAATCATATAAATAATATGGAAGAAATAGCAAATAGATTAAGTTAAATATACTCCAAGACCACTATGCTTGAGATACAAGAAGTAGAAATGTCAAGAGAGCATGACAAAAAAGGGGCGTGGTTTTGCTATACCATATTTATTTATTTATCAAGGAGCAAGCCCATTTAAAGTATAAATTACAATGTTGAATTATAATTAAAATAAAATCAGATAAGGTACTGAATTATAAATTGCAATTAAGGATAGCTTAAAAGGGGCAAATTTAAAGTTTTAAAAGGGTTAATTTTAGAGTATAAAACGGCAAAAAACAATGAGCGACAATAAAACATATACCACATATACTACCTTAAATTATACACTGAAACATTAAAGCACAATATTCCGTAATTGAGTT
>WOGO01005297.1:0-12540 GCA_015342085.1 Leptinotarsa defecta | reverse complement strand
TTGTGTTGATGATAATACTATTTTAAAAATAATCAGACATATTAGATACGTATTTGAAAATTAAAAATAGAAAACACATTGCAAACAACAAATTTACGAAACAACACCAACACAAAAAGACATGAAACAAACGAATGGCTTTATCTTTGATTCTGATACGGTGGTGTCTGTTGTTTAATCAATGGCAGAAAGAAAAAGAATGAAAAAAGTGTAAATTATTCAGGTATTTCACGTATCAAATTAAAATATGCGGTATTAAAGCCATCGACATCTCTTCTAGTGGAAACACTATCGCATTTGAGGATATGTATCATTTCGCTCAAAAGTCTTTTTGGTAAGTATGGTTGAACATCTAAAATAGTTGGATGCTCAAAATAAAAAATGTGTCCATATTCTTTTTCATGTTCAACGATAGCTGTGGGATTTTTCATATTAAGTTTCTTAGAGTCTGTCATGTGTTCTGAAACTCGTGTTTTAAGATACTGTCTGGTTTGACCGACATAGCATTTGTGACAGCTTCCACAGTTCAATTTGTACACAATATTGGATTGTATTTCTTGTGGTGTTGTAGTTTTTTGTTTCGAGAAAAAATGCTTTCCAACTGTATTTTCATTTAAAAAAGCCACTTTTATTTATCCGGTATTGAGTAGCTTTCCAAGTTTAACAGATACATTTTCTAAAAATTGAATTTTTTGATATTAGGGTTTCACCTCTGTATTTTGGGAGGAGAATCTTTTTTCTTTGATTATTCAATAAGGGCTCTAATAAGGGCTCTAGGATCATGTTACCCAACCAACCCCCTTTTTCAGAATGATTTCAACACTCAGTTGATGAATTGATATTTATATGAGACAAAACTTGATTTACACAATGGTTGTTCGTCTTCTGACCGTATTCATTGTTGATTCTGAAAATGTCGACACACGCTCCACCTTGAATATTGAGGTAAACTCTTTTGGAATAGCTTTCTCTGGCAGAAGTTTTCATGTGCAAAGGATCTCCTGGAATTGCCAGACACTCTTTGTTAGCAGTATTCCTTGACGAGACATGAAAAGGGGACCAGATATTTGACCATGATAATAAGTTCATTGAACTATTGTCCAAAAAATATTATGGTTTGATCAAAATAAATGTATCTGGATTCAAATATGTGGTTAAACAGGGGTGATATTGATTTCAATTGTATAATTGAATTCAGATGGCTTATCAAAGTAATAATAAATACTGGAAATCAATAAAAAAAATCACAATATAGAGATTCGAAGTTTGGTGAGCAGTGATGAATTGAATTTCAACTGAATAATGAAAAAAATCTACCTACTCTATGTCAAAGTTTCTTGTTTTCAAGAGTTTTAGGTAAATATTCCTGATCTTGGTCGAAGAATTCCTAAAACTGATGGAATATTCTACTTGCAAACTTCTGTATTATTGATGGATAAAGTCTACTCTAACGCCATTGATTCACTGAAAAAAAAACACACGAGTATCCAAAATTACACGATCGGACATGCAGGAGCATCAGAAATATGAAAAATATTATGGTAATTTTTTAAATTAAACCTTGCTTATTTTTCACTCCTCCTCATGACACGGTGATTTATTAAGAAAAGTATAATCGTGAAACGAATAAGTAGATAGGAGTCTCCTGGAAAATATAAAGATTTATCAATTAGAAGTTTAATAAGGATTAACATTTCCAAAATACAAATGACGAAATTATAAAACAACAGCAAAAATTAATTGGCACTCCGGGACGACTTCATTGATTCCAGTGGCGCATTTGCTTTTTTAGCTGCAGGAAAACCCGGGTGTTGGGTGTCTCCAGAGGCTCCAATAAATTCGAGATATCGTTATAATATTTAGTGACAGGACTACCGTCAAACTCAAACCAGTTCGTTTCGTCTTTCACCAAGGCGTAATTATGACCAGATACAACGCCAGAACCACAGTGAACAATGAATGCATGAAGTGGTTTGAGAAACATCAGTGTTATTATTAGATTGACTGGTGCCTCAGATATACTTGTTTTCTTGTAACAGTGAGTTAGTTTGGCGCATCTTTGGCAATACACCTGTTGAAAGTTCCATTTTCAGATGATTCAACAATAAGCTGCACGGACTGGTTATTAGTCATATTAGGAAACGCTAGTTTGAAGTTCTAGAAATTCACATACGTTTTTGCTACTACAAAATAAACAAATGAGAATTTTTCCAGAGAAAGATCTACAAACACAGGACGAGATAGACTGTGCGGAGTAATTCAATCCAGAGAGGTCAAGAGCACTGATTATGCTATTTTCCTGCTCACGAAGAGTATTCCCCAAGGATTCGGAACAATTCTCTTGTTGTCCTAACGAGTATCTAGTAGACTTCAAAGACTCCAGGAAATCGGTTGGAGGAAAAGATGATACATTCTTACGAAACTGCAGCTGCATGAACAGGTGTTCGAGTTTGGTGAATGAGTAGGAAACATTATCGTTTCCGTTCATCATTAAAACCTCGTTCATGAAACTCTTCGTCATGAAGAACACTTGTAAAATGCTATTCATGTAGCAAGTGTTTCCTAAATTTTCTAATCCAATTTTTTCCCCTAGGTTTTCAGGATAACTCTACTGATTCGTAAGGAAGAACATGTTTCACAGAATCTGCATAGGAACCATTTCTCAAGCTGCAATCGATCCTTCCAAGTGATGAAGGTTTTCGTAAAAGGATTGATTCGGCTCTTGCTCTTCCACTGAAAGGGAACCAGAATCACGAGGACTGCAACTCATATTTGGAGGGCAAGAATGATGTTAGTCTATTGACCGCACTGAAAAATAAGAAGGTGGATCAATCACTCGCGATCTAACCTTGATAGGAGACTGATGAATATCCACATATATTGGATTGTTCTGAAGAGATTTTAATTCCGTACTGGAATAAGGGCAATGCATGATCTCATCAAAAATATGTGAAGGAGAAATAGTCTCAAGGACTGAAACAGCATTACCGCGTTGAATAACGTCCTAGCTAATTATTTCTATTAGAAAAGAGGTAGAACGGTTATCTTTCGTTGCTTGGCCTATTCCCCTTTCGAGTTCATGAACGAATAACAGAGACTCCGTGTCATACACACCAAAAGTTTCAACGGATAGTGGATAAAACAGATAGTTGTTACCAAGATTCTGGTATATTTTTCGTTTGAATTTTTCGCCAGATTTTTCGAGCAGACTTTGAACTTTCGGCTAAATGGTAAGTCACGACCATGTCAACGCAAGTGAAGTCCCATACCACAAGCTTACCGTATTTCCATGATATGAGAGACATACCATCTGGTCGTTTACCATCATCTCGACTGGTACCTGAGGGTTCCAGAATTGCAAGAACATCTGCTGACACCATAGCTCGTTTCACTATGTAATTCACCTAGTGATGTCGAGATGTACGCCCTGAACTTTTCCTGCAACTCAAACCATGTCTACCTTTCTTATCAACTATACTACCGCAAACACAAGTATCAGGCACACAAATTGATAAACCCATCCTGACTC
The DNA here is from genome assembly GCA_015342085.1 of Leptinotarsa defecta. Taxonomy (NCBI): domain Eukaryota; kingdom Metazoa; phylum Arthropoda; class Insecta; order Coleoptera; family Chrysomelidae; genus Leptinotarsa; species Leptinotarsa defecta. The sequence continues at coordinate 9,011 of WOGO01005297.1, read as the reverse complement.
CTACTGCTATTCTGAAAGATTCATCATCTAATAGTGTTGCAAGAAATGCAACAGGTAAAGCATTCAGCCAAGCACTCGATTCCTTGATCATTACTGTTTTCAGACGAGCCTTATCGTATACACTTGTAGATTTCAGAAGTTCATCATTTATAATATTCAGAAGAGGTCAGTCCCATTCACTTTCTATTTTTTTTATCTGTAGGAGGAGCAATATTAGTTGCGGCATGCTAAAGTGATTCACTGTCAGCATAAAAAACGTCTTTAATATTGATTAATATAGAAGGAAGAATGGAATCGATAAGATCAGAAACACTATCAACTGACGACTGAAAAGCTGTTAAAGCTAAGGAAGAAGTCGAACGTAGCCCTAGTCCGCTAAGGTTTACCGGAAGCGTTGCTTGGAGCCCTGAACCATTATTGAAATGATTGTTTGTAACATATTCCATCGTGTTGCGGACTAAATTATCAAATTCGCCAAGCTCTAACTCGACCAAGTGAGGGAACATCTGAGGGCGTACATGAGTTTTGAAATCACCAAACAATACTTCAAAAGGGAAAATGCAACGTCTTTAGGAAGTTCATTCTATCTGGTGGTCAGCAATTTGAGTGATTCCCGTTTTTCTCTAAGAAGAAGAGGAGCACCCAGAAGACTCCATTTAGACTTTTCCAAAATTCTTATACCAGGGGCCAATTTCAAAATGATGGATTCGGAAATATTATTCCAAGTTAAAAGAATAATCAACTCGCATTTATCAAAATTCAGTTCAAGTCCCAGCTATTTTGAATAATAAATGATTGTTTTGAAAATCCTTTGAAACAATGTTTTCATCACCAGCGATTGAGCCATCGTCCAAATATCAACAATTGAATTCAGGTGATAAGCTTCTAGTGAGTTCGTTGATGGTCAGACAAAAAAGAGCAGGTCCTAAGGGATCACCTTGTTGAACATCTTTCTCATACAGAAATAGATGTTCACCAAAACTCAAATAGGAAGCTGATTTATAATACTAACTCAAGAAGGGATATGATCCTGGAAATGAATCTTCAACCTTACGAAGCATGATATTTCTATCAATCATGTTGAAGGCATTTGTGAAGTCTATTTTCAGGAGAATTTTTCAATCGGGATTTGGGTGAAGATTAATATGTCTACGAGCAGCATGAGTAACAGCTTCACATCCACCTGCAGTACCGAAACCAAACTGTAGTGGACGTAACATCGATCCTAGTTCGTCCTTGATCCTCATACAACCAAGTTTCGCTACCAGTCGACGATAAAAGGTACCGACAGCAATCGGTCTTACTCCTCCATCCTTTTTCCGAAGAGTACACAGTGAAGCGCCAAAAAATATAGGACAAACTGGAGTAATCCTACCAGTTAAAATGAAGTTTCATAATTTCGTAACAGAATTTCCAGAGCTGTGAATAATTTGGTCTTGCATGTGGTTAGGGCGGAAAGAATCTAAACCACCAGCAGAACCAGAACGAAAAGATTTAATTGCCTCCGATACTTCATGTTCTGAAAATTGGAACACTGAAAACTCTAAAAAATCGTGTGGTGGTTGCGAATCCAGAGAATGCCCGAAGAAATCTGATCGAGGGTGTTTCGATCGAAGCTCAAGATTCTGATAGCTGACCTAATGTCACCATCAGCTATTTTACTTGAAACAAGCTTAGAAAAGTTTTGGTTATGTTTCCTTTTATCGATCTGAGATGGAATGACATTGGTCTTGCAATCAAGAAGTTTGATGGTTTTTTTTATGAGAGATGTGAGAGAAGATCTGCGCGAGTCCTTGGCATGTGGGGTGGAGAACAAAGTATAAGGAAAAGTTAACAAGTTTTCCTAGCTTGGAGAGTTTGTATGTGAACATTCATCTATAATTTCGCAAAGGGCAGAGGCAGAGCAATTTCTAGCAGATTTGGGAATCGTTTTTATAATATGACTTGATCGTTTCAATGAGGGCAATTTTTATGAAACGTATTGAATGACACATCTTTCTTAGAATGAGGCAATAGAACAGAATCAACAGCTCATGTGAAAGCGGATTCATCCAGAGAAGATTTTGTATTCAAAATTTCATGAACTCTACCATTATGAATGTTGAGACCTTTCGATGTTTTAAAGGATTTCTCACTTTTACAAAATTTATTATTTAGAGAAGGGACATCGTGAGCAGCCATTGGAATGAATGATATTCAACTACGGAATCACCCTAAAGAATAGAATGAGTATATGCAAGTTGTTGGAAATGAGCAAAATAGTGTTTGATATATCAAAGATATATTTTAGGAATACTTAGCTTTTGGTTGAACTGGTTCATCAAGTTTGACGAACTAATTTAGAAAAATTACAGTTGTCAGCAATTTCTCCAGATTTATAAACTATAACTTCTTTTCACGGCTTGAGCTACCAGGACTATCCAATCAGAGGTTCCTTCTTGATAATATTATCATCTGAGTGATATTTTTGTTGAGTTGACGCTGTTCCAAATAGAGAACTTTTTATTGAACACCAATTTTGTTTTCTGTACATATTATCGGAGAAAATATTTGCAGAAGTTATTTGCTGTTACTTGCCCCGAAGAAAGTTATCCTGATAGCGCGATTTGTCTATCTCAAGGTCTTGATCCCTCTGTTTCTTATATTTTTCATAATAACTCTTCCTGCCATACGCAGTCATTGTTATCATTTGAAATATAAGTTGAACTGTAACAGCATTTGAAGTGGACAGGAATGAGTTAATGAACTGATTAATTCAAATATCCGACATAGTTTCAGCCTCAGAACTATTACATAAATCAATCAACTGATACTAATGCGAGTGTAAAGCAGCTGTTCTTGATGAAAACCGCTATGCTCAACAAACTGGTTTTGAATGTGTGGTTGTATTGTCGTTCTGAATTCGCTACTTCATGTTCGCAGCTCAAGTATTAGATTATCCACTTCATCACCAACACAAAAGTAACTTTAAGAATGCTGCTTTGATATTCATGGAAAGTTTCATCTAATATTGATGGGTTTCTATCATTTGATTTCTGATTTGAGGATGAGTAAAGGGATTTATATAGATTCATAGAACCAACAATAAATGTTCTCCCGACATTCTAGTGCATATGGTGGAAACCAAAAAAAAATTCAGCAAATTGGTACTTCTGTTTGTGTAAACAAATTAAGAGTGGAAGACGATAAAATTCTTTGAACAATAAAATGGTTATGGAAAAAAAGGGAAAAACTTTTGAAATCTTCAACTTTCAATTGAACTATTCCGCTCAAGTGGATATTGTTATCAAGAACTGAAAAATATTTCGTTTGCTCCTTAATACCTGAAGATCATTATTTGTAATTCAACTTTGGGAACTACGATTTTTGAAGTGAGGGTAAACGATTTCGTAACCTAACGCGCACATCAGCGGAAAGCAAGCTCCCCCTCTCTCGTCGGACAGACGCTCAATGTTTAGTATGCGATACATATATACTGTTGACATTATTATAAAAATCTAACCAGCAAGCACGTAATTTTTTTTATTATGTGAAACGTGGCTCAAAAATGATGATACTAATTTTGTGTATGTACAATATTAGTGTTATCATTCAATCCTACAAAAGTTACAATTGGCTCATGATTGCTATGATAAATATACAAACACAAAATTATCAATAGAAGATTCTATTAATAAATAACCTTTCCTGACATGATCATAATGATTTTCCAAATTAAACATTTTCAATATTGAATAGTTCAACTTAGATTAGTATAAGTTATCACTTCTGTCGGGCGTCCCAAAACGCCCTCGTTTTTTTTTTCAATGCGAATTCTCTTAGGAATTTTGTTCACATGTAAAGAATCATCATCAAAGCCATGTTCAATAAAAATATTAGGAATCGGTTTTCACTTCGGTTTGGTATTGTGCGTCTACCACAGTTTTTGCAATGAACCATCATGACATCATGCCAGACGTTCCATGACATCATGGAACCTCTGGCATAGAATTAATCCAAAACAAGCACTGTTTTCTAACACCAGAATTGTAACACTTGCGTTTCACCAACAAAGTTGTGTATACCAAGACGTCTATTTTATTCTCTGAAAACTCCGACTGGATTCAGTTGTTCAGGGATAGCGCTTGTGTCGAATGAAGTATCATTATCGGTTCTTATGCATTTTATTATTTATATTCACTGATATATTCAATATTATTAGGTTATTTCAAAAGTTTTGTCCGTTTTTATAAGTCTACTTTGAACTATAAATTGTTTTGATTCCGTCAGCATAAACATTTGGTACTATGGATTTGATAGTCGACGAAGGCAGTTTTCGTCAGGTGATTAGAAAGGCGTTGAGAAAGTTTCCGAAGTGCTTGAAAAGATGGTTGTCGGTTAGTAAGAGATCTGGGGAGGATGGTGGATGAGGCAGAATTTCGAAGCTTAATCCGTTCAATTTTCAGGCGGACACGCGCCGTTATGTAGCAGGATTGGACCTCTTCTGTTGAACAGTACTAACCAGCTGCTGATGAAGCAATTTTCCGCACACTTCTTCAAGTTCTTCACGATAGGACTCTGCTCTGATGATTTGGCACGGATTCAGAAAGTTATAGCGATCCACTATCCACCATATACCAAATATGGTATTTTTTGGTAAGTTTTCGCCTTTGGAAAGTGCATGGGTGGCTCATTGGTGTCCATCCACTATCCTGAATGTCTCTTGTTGTCGTAGAGAATCCACATCTCATCACACGTGACGATTCGGTCCAAAAAATGGTTGTTTCGGTTATGCAAAAGCAAAGAACAGAACCTAGAGAGTGGAAATTCCTTTGAATCGTTCAAATCGTGCGGCGCCTACTTTGCGAGCTTATTCATCTTTCCAATACGTCTTAAACAATCAAAAACCGCATGGTAGCTGATGCCCAGTTCTTCCGTCATCGCACGCGCCGTTTGTGATGCACCAGTACCTACCAGAGTTCTCAAATCCTCGTCATGGATTACTGACCACTTCTGTGCTCATCTTCGAGGCATCATCATCGAGCATCTTGAAGAGCATAAAATCAGAGACTATTTTAAAGTTATTATAAAAATGTTTTGTGTGCAAAAATTATACGCCCACCAAAAAATAATCAACCACAAAATTTTAATGATTTAAGGTCATTAAGTATTCTCCCGGCATGTTCGAAAATTATATAGAAAGTAATGGAAAATCAAATACGCCATTTCATTAATCGTTACAAATATTTTGCCACATAAACAGTCAGCAGTCAGGTTTTAGAAAAGGTTATAGTTGTGCAACAGCATTATTAGAGATCGTAGATGATATAATTGAAGCTATAGCTAAAAATGAAGTCACCATTTTGATCCTGTTGAATTATTCAAAAGCATTCGACACCATCAATCATAAAATTCTTTGTGCTATATTACGTTTTTTTGGACTCAGTGATGCATCAGTGATGTTGATATCATCTTGTCTAGATAATATATTACAAAAAGTACAGAGTCATGATATTTCTTCTACTTGGAGAGGAGTTAAAACAGGAGTACCCCGAGGCAGCATTTCAGGCCCACTTTTCTATTCCCTCTATATTGCCACATTCATCAAGAAGATGAAGTCTTGCAATATCACCTTTTTGCAGATGACTCTCAAATATATTCATCTTTCAAATCTTCAGATATAGGTCAAGCAGTAACCGATATAAATTTTGATTTGAATACGATTCTAAAAGTGCCCACTGACCATATATTGAAAATCAATCCAAACATATCAGTAGCTTTTATTTTTGGAAGTGATAGCATCAGGGGAGAAGTAAAAAACTACAGCTTGAAAATGGGAAACGCTGAGATATAATTAAGACCGTATTAAAAAAATTGGGGGTTGATTTTAGATCATAAACTTGGATTTCATGAACACATAATCTACAAACTTAAAATTGCTTATTCATCATTGAAACACATATATCTTCATAGACAATATTTGGATGTAGATGTCAAGAATATGCTATGTGATTAATTAGTTTTATCTCATTTCAACCACTGTGTCGCTGTTTATCATTCATGTTTAGACAAAAAGGACAGGTGTCGCATAAAAAAATTCAAAACTCTTGTATCAAGTTAATATTTGGTATCAGAAGAATGTCCAGAATTTCACACCAATTAGCAGATTTGAAGTGGTTGAATATGTTCAACCGTAGACGTCTTTATGCTACATGCATATTCTTTGAAATATTCAAATATAGGAATCCTCCCTACTTATATGAACATTTGTCTTTTAGAACAGATATCCATAACCTGAATTTGAATTTGCTTAAAAAGACAGTGCTAAATATTGTTGTACATGAAAAGGAAATATTCAAATGATCGTTTTCTATAATATCTCCTCCACAATAAATTATCTTCATAAATGGGAAAACGATTATTTTAACATATCAGAAATTGTTTTTGAAACTAGGTTTGAACAGCATCTGTTCAGCATTCATAATAACTAGGTCCCGGCGAGAATCCTGAAAAAGGTTTTAGCTATTCACATACCTATATCTCCATATTATCTTTTCTTCAATTTTTTTTTCTTTCTTCCTTCTTTTCTTCTCTTCTAGCCCTCAATTATTCATTTTTATACATTTTTGGCATTGGTGGAAGAGCAAATGCGAATGCAAAATCGCGATCTAAACCAAAAGTCATTTGCAATCAAATACAAAGTGCTTTTATTTCTCTGTCTTTCTCTCTCTTGTATTATGTTTTTTGTTTTTATCTTGTTATTTTGATAATTAATAAACTTGTTATTATTATTATTACGAAATCTCCAGGACGGAGAATAGTGGGTTCATTAATACTATCATTGTCAAACGCCTGGTTAATTTTCTGGGCTGTTTTGGCAGCGATTTGGTATCATTTGAATTCATAGTAACATTCACAACCTCCCTTACCTCTATCCATCTCAAACCTTATACAACCTAGTAAATACTACACCAATCAACCTTTGATTTCAGGAACTTCAAGGACGATACGCGACAAGAACGATGAGCAGCAATAACACCGATGCCATCAACACGCTAACCACACTGCGCACTCCCTAGGAAGGACCCAGAGTGGAACCTAGGAAGAAGCTCCCGTTTCCACCAGCAAGACTCCTGGGAGTAATGAAAGATCCGTCGAAGCAGATCCAACACATCCTGGAGGAGTACCCACTGGAAATCAGATAGCGGACAGCTATGTCCTGCAGGGCCCCTCTCAAAAGACACTACCACAAACATAATGTAATTTAACATTAAACATTTTTGAATTGAATTGAATTGAATTCATGGGAAAAAAAGTTGGCTGAAAACCGATTATCGACATCATAAGTTGAAAACAGGCAACAAATAAACACTTGTGAAAAAAATAACAGAAATTAACAATAACACATGACATTTGAACGGACAAACCTTCTGAAACAACCTAATACTTCTCATCCATCTCTCATTGTATTATTGTTATTATCATCCACAACTCACCAATTTATGTTGAAATTATGAATGGACTGACCCGTTACTTGATGAAAATTAGTAACACTCTTTATACTTATAATTACACAATTTTCACAAAGATTTTAATTTCTAGACACGTTTCGCTAACACAGTAGCTTCTTCAGTAGAAAACTGCTGTGTTAAAATATTCATCATGGATAGGTATCTTGATATGTATAAAACTTGTAGTTCATCATCGACTGCGATATGTATATAATAGTAATCAGTATGAGGTAAAAGGATTTATAATTCATCCATGAACAATGAATGTTTATTTTTGCATCCATGATATATACGTATTCTGTTTCATTGAAGTAATTAACATTATTATAGGACTTTCTGCACCCATTCAACAGTCATCTACTCTGCACTAGTTTGTTCAACTCCATTTTTTGATGTTTGTCATATTCTTTCGAATATAATTCCGAATGTTCATAAATTGCTTGCCTATGGTCTTGTATTTGTATATATACGAAAGGATGTCTCTATTTCTTCATTGCAGTGAATGCAGCTAAGGTTTTGTTTTGGAGCCCCATTTTGTTCAAGTGTTCTATGAGTGGACAGTGTCGAGATAGTAGCCCTGTGATTATTTTGTGCCGATCTCTGCTGTGCTCTGCTTTTTTTAGGCAGCCTCAATAAAGCTTTTTCCATGTGTTCTCTCATTTACATTTTCTCAACACTCATTATATTCCTTTTTGACCCTTTTCTCGATCCGTACCATAGGTTTTGGTAACTTCATAACAAAGTCTACTATTTGGTTTTTTCAGGGAATTAAAGTAATTCACAAATGAATGTAGAATGCTATTTTTCATGGATATTTCGAGCAGACCTCACAAACTTGATGAGGATATCTCATTTCTTGCAGTATTCTCATTTTCATATTCTTCTGTGTTGAATACACTCTCAGATTTCTTCTCTTGAAATCATGCATTGGCTCTTTTGGTATTTCCACGTTCTTCTAAGGTTTCAATTGATGATCCGTTGTTCAAAATGGTTTGTTTCATTGAAATCTGTTTTGATATTACTGAAAATCATTTGTTCTTACCAGCTGTCAAAGCGACCGATACAGAGATGGATCAAAACGACAAAAAATGAGAAGGAAAAAGTGTTCCTGAAGAAATTTATTGCTGTTCATTGAAAGTATTAGAGACAAAATGAAGTATCTGCTTAAAAGAATCGAAGTGAAAATACTTATATGTCTTTAACAAATTAAAGAATTAACTGTCTCAAACAAATTTATTTTCAACAATATTTCACTAATCACAAATTGATTAATTTATTACAACACTCAGCAACTAACGCTCAATTTATTAAAATTTTTTTTTAGCCGCCCGATTCACTTTCTGAACAGACCCGGTTCGGTACTAGAATTTTACCGGCGATTTCCGACTGCATTCTTTCGTGGTGATGTCATGTGTTTGTTCCATGAGTCGACCGGCCTACTGATCAGGGGCGGCTTCAGATTCGTTACAATGTCTATAAAACATCAAACATTGTCTTTAAAAACAAACAATATAAGCAATC
>WOGO01005296.1:0-12543 GCA_015342085.1 Leptinotarsa defecta | reverse complement strand
AAGGTATTGATATGTATTGTTGAAGTGAAAATAAATATTCAGTTGATTCAATTATATATTAGTGTCAAAACAGCACCCCATAGTGCTAAACTGAATTGGAAAGTTTTCATTCAACAGACGTACTTTTCATTTGATGAAATTATATTGTTTGACTCAACCGAATTATTTTGAGAACTCAATAAATGTTATCCTTGAAATGATCCACAATTCATTTGACTAAGTAAAAGACCTCTTGAATTGAAATATTAGAGAAATTAAAATGAGAATTTCATTTTGTCTCCGCAAAATTATCATCTAATCGATACAATACACACGTCGTTTGGAATGAATGATATTTAATCAAAGTGATGAAATAAATTAGACTAAATAAATTTCTTTGAAGTAACAAATCTTTTTTTTCCGTGTAGTGGAGACATGGGGATTTTCTTCGACAGAGTAAAGAACATTTATTTTGACCTCTTCACTGAGCGCACTCCGACGATGTTTATTTTTTTTCTTAAATGCCCATTTTCCCGGAACTGTTCGATTCTGCTTACGGTACTTCGCGATATGGGTGGTAAATCAGGATACTTGTCTCTGAATAAATGGGTAACTTCATTTTGTGTTCTTGTCCTATCTCCGTAGGTAGCCATTCATCATTAGAATTTCAATCTGATGTGTTTCAGTTAATTACGGCATTTTACTAATGGCGAACAACAAACTGTGAAACGATTACCAGTTTTTGTGCACAAATATGATTGGAATGCGATACTACTCTCCTTAATTTTTTTTTGATAACTTTTTTACGACAATGCCACTGTCAGGTATCCCTGACATATTTCTAAGTATTTCTAAGTAATATCTTTTGAAGGACAAGGAGGGAAAAATTGAAATTTGGCAGGCATGTGCAACTTGTTGAACCCTTCAATAAAAGTCATTAAAAAACAGGGTTGTCATTTAAAAAAATTATCGATGAAGTCATATCTCATATTTGAGACACACTATTTGATTTCTAAGGACATTTTCAAACTTATACATTAAATGTATTATATGTATTATAGGACGAAACTTCTGTAATGTTAGTTACAAACAAAATTGGTAAAAAACATAGAAAGTTTCATTTCTCTTTTCTTCATTATGGTTTCCTACCACGAAGCAACAGCTACATCCATCAATTTATCATACAAATATTTGATCACCCTAATATCTTAAATTATCTTTCCCCATTTTTTCTGATTTAATAATAGTGAAGTATGTGAATGTCACTTCAGATAACTCTCTTCCGGTATACGTCAGCTTATTGTCGAGTTTGAATGACCCACTATCTAAAGCCCCTCGTAGGTTTTTCAAAACAGAGTTCCGTTGATATCCAATTTCTGCGGAAAAGGTGTTTATGAAATATTAATTCATGTTCCCTTTTAATACGACTTTTATCGAGCAAACAACAAACAACACCTGAACCACCGAACGCTGAATGAGAATAGGTTAATGACCTTCTCTCTCGCCTCGTATAAACTTGTTCCTTCATGTCTTTCGTATTTTTTAAAGGCGACAGCTAATAGACGAGAGAGGCGAGTTTGTAAATATTGCAATCACCTTCTAGTACTAATTAGTCTGTACTACAAATAACTGCTTTTTCCTGTTCAAGGTTCCGATCTAGCCCTTGTTGGTTTATTATCGATTTTATCGAGTCTTGAGGAATTTTCTTACAATATAGGATGAACAGAGCCGTTGGATAATATTCTTGCAGAGTATGAAACAAGGGCTCGAATTTGAGCAGATTTTTTATGAAACTTCGTCAAAACATTTTCGGGTTTGTTGGTCGTGGTCTGCAGGTTTTTATTCTTGATCTTTTGTCTACGACTGCGGTAGATGTTATCAAAGCAATGAGGAATCAGACGGTGTGTTCTGGTTGTCTTATGAAAACGTTTTATGATATTTGAAGATAAATTTCCAAGGTTAGGTATAGATTTATAAGAAATATTGATAGGTGAACTATCATTACATACATTTCTGTAAATTACATCGGAATTTGTGTTACTGCCAGTATTGAAAACTATTTTATTAAGAAGTTTTCTGGGATAAGAATTTTCGATTAATATGTCTCTAAGAAATCTGAGATATTTTTGCTTGAGGGAAGGGTGTACTAATTTTTCTATTCTTTTTTTCGAACAGAGTATTAAATTACTTTTAGCAGATTTTTTATGAAAGGAATGGTAATTGATAATTCGTTGATTACAGATTGGTATGTCAAACCTACTAATTCAGGAAGCAGAGTTTGATTTTCGATTTTTTGAAATGTTACTTGTGACGTGTGAAGTTTTTGGGGCAATGATACTTTTGACGAGGATCTGTTCCTTTTGACGAGATTCGTCGAAATGCCTACCTCGTCAATGGTTAAATTTCGCAACGAGACCTTTGAAGAGATTTTATTAGGAGTAAATTAACTTTCAAAGAGTTTTATAAAGAACGATTCTTTTGAGGAGATTTGTCTTATAGTATCACAAAAAGTGTGTATGAAAATACCACAGCAACTTACCTACAAAAACTTGATTACTTAACTGAAAACACGCGTATTTTGCTAACCAAGGTAGAATCTCCCGGAGAATGGATATTGAACTTACAAACTATATTCTTAGTACACTGCGAAAACATTTCTTGATACTGTGTAATGAATATCACTAACAATAGTTTCAAGTTCAGTATTGTTTATTCGGAAAAACTAAATAGAAACAAGTTTAAAATACATGTTTAATTGGATTTGAACGTATCCAGTCTTTAAACATATATGCGACGTATCTTGAAGAAGGGGCTTATTGAGTATAAGGGTCCAATGTATTCAATCTTGTTTTCTTTAATCCTCGCCTTACCATGAAGACCCCATTAGCGACTTGAGGATGGGCATGATGTTAAAACCCAATTAGGAACAACAGATATACACTGCATTTCTTTAATGTCCATCCTCCCCTTTTATTTTTTGAACGGGTCAACTAAAAAAATTGAAATTTGGGATAATGCAATTAATGCATGAAAACTTTATTTTGAAGTCAAATTGACAGATGAAACTTTCAAGATGGCGACTAGGCGCCATCTGGAAAAAAAATTACCCTAGAACATAATGTCAATATCTTCAACTAGTACAAAATGGCGGAACTTTTGATAATTCCCTGAACATGAGTTAATAAGCTTGAGGTCGAAGACTACTTCGACCACGCCACTGAAGATGACCGCCACAGTTGCAGTTGAAACGTTTGGATATTATAACCAAAGAAGACCACGGCAAAACCTGGAAACCAACTAAAACATTGACGCCAGCCCTGAAAGCCTACATTCCTATGAAACAAGATCTAATCAAAAATATTCGATATCCTTTACAAAACTAACAAAGTAATAATAGGAATTGCCGGATGAAAGTTCTCGTCTTCCGATTATAATTTTTTAGATTGGACAACATGTTAAGTGCACAACGCTTATTACCCGATGTTGAACTAAATCTGCCATGATTTTCTTTCGATTGAATCGCTAATCACCGGTCAGTTTTCAGATCGAATTCAAATTTAGTTATTACGCCACTGGCCTACTATTGAGATTGCCAATCACTAAGCTTGAAAGTAAAACCAATAAGATGAATAATTGGATCCGGCGTTTTGTTAGACGTTGATTTTGAGCGACTTTTCCTCTCGATCTAGTCAGAATAGATGGCACTAATCATAATCGAATGATGTTAATACATATTTACAGTTCAATATACTCGTATGAGGTGTTCTAGTTTCATTTCCTGAAATCATTTCTGACGGACTACATTTCCAAATTGCATAAGTGAACTGTTGAAAAAAATAAGGCGAATTTCAAATTTCGCGGGCTACGTACATTTGATTGGTAATTTTTTTACTTTTCTTATGTTGTTACACTCGTCTCGTGTTTTTTTTGCCAAAATGCCTCTGCCACCGTATTCACCAGATTTGGCTCCCTGCATCGTCCAAGGATACAACCAGTATTAAAAACAATTGAATGCCCTTTCTAAATTGCGAAAATCAAACTAAGATATCAACAGTTCATCATTCCTGCAAGTCAATATTGATTATTCAGGCAGTAAAACCAGATAATTTTTACCGTACCATAGCGTTTTCTGACTTAGATTTTTGAAAATTCTATTGGCACCCATCGTGAGGTGCCAGTTGTTTGCAAACTTACTCCCTCACTTGAACATTTTGAATGAAATCAACTTATTTTATCAGCATGAATGCTCTCTCTGAAACGGATCTCCACCCATCATTTTTTGAAAAATAGAGCAGATTTTATTCAAATCATGTTTCACTTTTTCAAAAAGTTTATCAGATCAAACAAAAGTATCCATACCATATAAAGAGTAACAGTGTCGTAGCTGGCAACAATCATTTGTTATGTTACAATATGTCAATAATGATCTCATCCCTCATATTACCCACATTGACAATGCTTCAGTTATAACAAATTTGTTTTCTTCCATGTGGAAAAAAGCAACTGTTCTTTCAATACCAAAACGGAAGAATCCTTCCAAACGACCTCACTTAAGACCAATGAGCAAACTACCTCGATAACTAGATCGACTCGTTTGTTTATACAAATAACGTAATTACTAGCGACTTTTTTGTTATACAAATAACGTAATTACTAGGATCTGACTCCTCTGGACCTGTATGTCAAGAAGGTTGCGTTAATGATCATGGTACGATTGCGCACGCTGGTGTAAACCTCGAAGTAGGAATGGGTCAATTGAGGTTGGGTCTATGGCCAGAAGCGCTTACTGCGCAACCTTTGCTGCAGGCAACCAGTGATGTAATTGAATCCAGATTTGTGTTTAATAAACACTTTAAAATACAAATAAAACAGAACACAGAGTCAGATGCTACAAATGCAATACGCATATATATAGACGGCTCAAAAACCAAAGAAGGCTCAGGATATGGAGTGTAATCCAGATAACTAAGCCTAAGGATTAAGTGGGGAATGGAAAAATACCAGCGTGGTTCAATTAGAACTGGATGGTATCTCAATCGCCACAAAATAAATAACCAGGAAAGGAATTTCTGGCAAAAACATAACAATCTGCACTGATAGCAGACAAGCCTTATTAGCTTTGAACAGGCAACGTGTTACCTCAGGGCTAGTACTAGAATGCCACCAAGATTTAGCCAAAGCCTCGGTAGATAATAATATTATCCTGAGGTGGATTAAAGGGCACGATAGGAGTAAAGGTAATCGCATTGCCGATTCTTTAGCTAAGGAAGCGGCAGGACTAAGAATTTTAAAACCCAGGGGCACCTACGGCCTGATGACTTCGACAATTGCGGAACTAGCCAAACGTTACATCCATGCTCAATCCCTAAAGAGATGGGATGAAATCAAAGGATCACCATGGGCGACCCTGGGAAGCTGGTGCTGAAGAAATATCTAGCGATGACCAGGAAAAATCTACGCTTATCGGTAGGATTTCTGACTGGCCACTGTCAACTAAGGAATCACCTCCATAATATGGGGCTAGTGGACACACCTCTTACAGGATATGTGAACAGGAAAATGAAACTGTCAGGCATGTCTTATGCGAGTGTCCGGAGTTATCGTCAATAAGAGAGTGTGTGTTCGGCGAGTCTTGGCCTAAACTTGCCGATATAAAGAAGATTTCTCCCAGTGACCTGTCCACCTTCCTGAAAAAGACAGGATGGACCTAGGAGGACAACTCCTCGCGAAGATGTACAGTAACATGTGGCCTAAGTGCTGTGGGCCTACACTCACCCTCCCTACTCTACAGATACAGATACAGATTTTTCCGAAGATTAGTGACATACGAAATGAGATCGGCATTTGATTTTTCCTTGAATAAACCAGATGATCGCAGAGGATTCCAACTATTGAAGAAAATGATTTACGTCTCTTTCTATATCGATGGTAAAACAACTGTTTCGAAATATATTAGGTTGTTACAAAAGTTTCGTCCGTTTTAACGTCATGTATTTTTCTGTCATGTATACTGTGCTGTGGTACCTACTGATTGACAAAGAATTGAATACTCTATATAATAATAATAATGATTTATTATTTACCATAACGTAAAACATTCTTCAGGTCACATAACGAAGTAAATAAATGGATTATCCTAGGTCTTAAAACCAATTCTTTCACATAAACCACAACGAAAATAAATAAACAGTCTAGCTATAGTTACGCCAGAATATAAATAGAACTCAAATATATTTAAGGAAATATTCTAAAAAAAATCGTGTTTCATTGCTTCTCAAACAAATGTTTTTAGCATTTTTGGCAAAAATATGTGGACGTTGTATATAAAGACATTCTGTAGTATATTTAGTATCAGCATTGCACCCGTGCGGAGGCGTATGGGGTCGCTAGTACATAATAATTGGAATATCAACCTGGGTTAAAAATACTCACATTTGGAACTAGAAGATACAAAAAGTTGCACGCTCTATCACTGAAATCTACGAAATAATTTCCATCAAGAAATCCAGCAAATATCAGAAGAAGTAGGAAGGTAGAGTAACTGAAGGACCACATGAAGTATGTTCCAAAAATAGTATTAAAATGTCCCGCACATTTATGTAGAAGAGTGTACATATATTTCACTTCTCTTACTCTGATCAAAGCAATGATTCTGATTGATTCTTTGCAGATACCTTTGAGAATATCATTCAGATATATATAACGTTTCTTGAAGAGACAGGCCAAATGGTAGACGATGGTGGCAATAATGAAAAATTGCAACATTATTATCCACCAATCAACGTATATTAAAATTTTCAATATTTTGGATACCGATGATTTTCTGGTGAAATATTCGAATATCACCATTAATGAAAGAAATAAGGTACAAATCGCTGATATAAAGGCGTACCATCTAAAAGCAATATTTCTAAGATTCACTCTTCTCGTGAGAATTTTGTCAATCCGTGATATTCCAGAAAACATGTCCCTCCAGTTAGATTCGTGTTTGATAGTAGCGTATGTTCCAATGGCTGGAAAGATTAACTTCAGAATTGAGTAAAAATTCATGACAAAATTGTAAGATTTGCTTGTTTTCGAAAATCCCAAATTTTTTCCATCAATATGACTCCACAGCAAAACAACTTCTGCGAAAATGAAGAGGACGATGATGTAGGATCGGAAAAACCACCTTGTTCTTGAACTGGAAGTCATCAGGGGGACCAAGCCGAAGACATTGCCTACTTTGACACTAAATGAAAGAAGGGATCCTTCATTATTTCTGGTGTATGCGGAACTCATTTTGTTGGACGTTTCACCAGGACTGAAAGGTTTGAGTCAATAGTAAAGTTATTGATTTTTTCGATAAAGTGACAGTAGATTTGATCTACCACGGGTAAAAGATAATATCAGCAGGTTCTTATATATAACAAAAGATGACCATTTCAGAAATTAAATATATTGACTGTTAAGTCCATGTCCATTCCGACCTATATTGAATACATGATGAAAATCATATTTCGGAGCAACATTTAGACAAATTTTGTCCGATGAAGATTTGATATTGTTTGATGACGAAAATGAAGAAACAACAACAAAAAGGTAATCAACGTTCTCCATTCTTCGCTTCTCATCAATATATAATTGAAAAAAGAAGTTAGGAAACTTTTCCTGATAATCTGGATAGAGAAAAAGAAGGATGACTTTGAAATCTGCATAAAAGAAATGTTTCTAAACTGAACTTCTTTCTGAATAGGTGAAGAAATTTTAGAATACAGCAAGAAATACAATGTGTCTCAGAATTGACGTTACAAGAGTTGCCATGGATTAAAATTTTTGAATATTATTTTGAAATTGTGGTATTGACTTCTTCTTGATGAGAAATGAATTCAAGTTGGCGCAAACGGTAAAGCGAAAATTATTTTTTCATGATACGTCAAAATTTTATTGGAAAAAGTTATTCAGATCGAGAAATCCGTACTCAATCCTCACGAATATCACAAATAAACGTGGCTCTTTGAGGCTAGCACCACTGACGAGAGCTATGATGGATCGAAACAGCACTGTATGGTGTTAGTTCATAAATGCTCAGCTTTTGGACTCTAGTTTCAACTAGTGGGTTGCAGTAAAGGTTTTTTGAACTTCTTGGAATGTGAGTATTTTGTGAGGAATTTCAATTGAAGACCCAAATTGTGCGGGCACTCTCCGCCCAAGTGGGGATTTTGACAATTTCGTACTGTCAACACTGGATGTAAGTGACTGACCACAAACCACAGAATCGTTATTCTATGCACAAACCACAAAACACACTTGTTTCTGTAGTCTGTGACAGTGACAGGAACGGGAATTATTTTGTAAATAATGCGTATGTTCCGTTAATCACCCAGACTCACCGGACTGTAAACTACTTTTCAGTTTATGTTTAGCACCAACGAACGTTTTTTTACGGGACAACTTTATTCTATCAACTGTCACTTTGATTTGCTTTGGCGCGTTGACTTGATTTTCACTTATACAAGATTCTTGGATTACCTAAATTTTTATTTTAATGGGTATCATAGCAAGGTTTTTTTGGAACGAATTATTCACTAACAGTGATAGTTCAAGTAGCGAAGAGGAAGATGTGTTGCGAGCTCGAGGTATCATGGGTAATGTTTTAGAGTATCATTAAATTCATTTCAATTTGGAGAATATTATAATGGTAATGTTTTACAGTGCCCTGACCTAGAGTCCGAAATTTTATGGAGGAAGTAGTGGATTTTTACACAGACGTAGAATTTCGAGAAAACTTCAGGATGGACAGAGTCACAGTGTGGCAATTCAAAATTATTTTTCGGATCTGGAGGGGTCTCGGGTATGGCATCAGAACATATCTTTTTTGATGAAAAGTCAATGTTGACATTTTCTGAGTTCAAAAAACAAGGAAGATTTGCAATCATATCATTGGCAATAATTTCTGACAATTAGTGTCCGACCGAAAGTTCGGTTTCGGTCGAGTTTCGGCAAAAAAACGAGTTTCGGTTTCGGCGGCAAACCTGCCAAAACTACGACCGAAACCGAAACTGCATTCGGGAGTTCCCGCGTTGTGATCGGTCATGTTCGGCTGGTTAAAATTCATACAAGTGATATTAGTTAACAACTCAAATAAGTAATTTTATGTTTAATATTTTTGAAAACCCATCATTAATATTCATAAGAAGGATCTACATCTACTCAAATAAACACCTCACCTATTTTAACTATTTTTAAGGTGCCTTCAATATTTTTTCTCAAATAAGGGTTTTTTTATGTTGATTATCAATAAGTAAAAATGTCAAAGACTGCATAACGTAGTGATTTAAAGATAAAAAATAGAGACTAACTGATCCAAATAATCATTTCTTTATTTTTCCCTCAAAACATAATCCTTGTAAGGAAGTTTCGGTTTCGGCCGAAACTGAGACCATTGCCGAAATTCGTTTTCGGTTTCGGTCGTAAAAACCAGTTTCGGCCGGACACTACTGACAATTTTCCAATTTCGACATTGCAGTGTCCACGAAACAGAATCTGATCTTCCTGAAAACAATAATGAAAATTAAAACCTTCTTTATTACAACGCAGATTCAGTGACACCCGAAAACAAAAAAAAACAAGTTAATTTCGGTTTCAAGAATAAAATATCTACATACGTAATTATCTTGTAAATGTTTCCCTATTTGATGATACTGAATCGGGAAATAATGAAACAATATCGTCTGATGTTGACTACTTTAAAAAAATATGAATACATAAACCCCTCAATTTGTTTTTGAATACTATAGATATCCGAAACACTCTCGTACAAATGTAATGAAAAATAAAACTCACATTAATTTCCATTGTGCTTTCAGAAAAATAATTATAAAATAGGAATAAATTCAAACTTTCAAAGGGCAAACAGCCACAAATAATAAAAAAATGACAAGTGACAAACAACTCACCGGACTCACCGATCTCTAAACATCGGTCGTTTCGGTGACAGATAATCAACCAAACTTCAGGAAAAATTTACCAGTTTTTCAGGAATATGACATTTACGGGACACGAAATAACCAACCAAAGTAACCAAGTTGATTTACGGAACATATTCCTGATGAAAGCGACTCAAGACAGCAGCGATGTCGCATGTTTCCATTGCTCATAATAACCTTAAGTGTTTGTAATGTTATCTTATGCTGCAAGTAACGTTTACACTTATCTTCTTTGCGGATGCGTAGTAACCTAATTCTTTTATTATTCCATGAAAGCTCAGAAAGGCCTCAAGTATCGATATTATTTTTCCATTATTCACACAACTTTGAATTTATAATTATAAAAGCTAATTTTCAATCGTAACCGACGTAAGTATAGATGCGTTGTCATTAGAAAGCAACAATTTGAATTGACATTCAGAATACTTTAGGCGTACCCGATATAATCTTATAGCATTACTTTCAAAACTCTAGTCGAGCTCCGTTACATTCGTTTTGGATTGGAACAACAGCAGAAACAACATTTAGACAGAATAAAACGTAAGGTGAATGTACCACTGATGCTGGTCAGACCTACTTATGAGAAAACGACGAAACTGAAAGCAGACATGACGTATTGTCTGCACTCAATGGTATTTAAACCCGTATATAACCCCAACGGTGAAATAAGCTACTTTTGTGGACAAACCAAGCACGGTGTAAGGACTTGCTTGCAAGGGAATAACGAAAACAATGAAAATTACACCAACAGCGACACTGAAGTTTCCCTTAAATTCACCTCCCCTACATCTTGTGATGAAGAAAGAGACAAAAATGGACATATTTTGAAAGAACCATTCACTAATCTATGAAAAATCGGGCTCAATTGGAATTTTGGAATATCCGAAGGATCGAACATCAGACATGTTCATGGAGCACATAACACCGAAGTACACTTTCGACACCGATATTACAATAAAAGTCACAAACCGTCAACCGAGGAAGATGAATAGATTTACCTTGTGATACAGACGAGTAAAAAATCGAACAGGAAATACAAATGGCTGGCAGAAATTTACATTACAGCTACTCGTTCGGTCAATACACATCCGTCTTCCAAATGGAAGTGCATGCAATCTTGTTATGTGCGAGGAATATTGATTTGAGGCCACACCATGCAATGATCGGATCAATATTAATACAGACAGCTAGGCCGCACTTGAAGTTCTGATGAACCTTAGAATTTTACCCTCCCCTCTATAAAAATATTCTTCATAGGCAACTGAGCTATTCGGGTGAACGAAATGTTAATTCTTCTGATTTAACAAAACTTGTTAATTTGGAGGATAATAGAATTAATTTTGAAAACCCACATATTTTAGATAGAGAAATCAACTACAAGAATAGTTTTAGATATGATACACATAAACCACGAAGAACACTCAATGAATAAAAGGACTAATATTGAAAATCTCAGCAAAATTTACACATACCTACTTGAATATGACAAAGAGAACAAAATATCTGGTAGATCTTAGAATTCTCCCACTTGACAATGTCAATCAAATTTTGATTAACTTTCATAATTTCATGTTTTTTCTATACGTTTTCAAGGCATTTTATATTTTATTCTCACGTCAGTGAGAATAAAATATAAAATGTCATCCATATTTATATATTTTTCACAAGATAAATAATCTCATTATTGTAGGTGTGAAATATATCGAAAGCTCGTATGCAGTGTCGCAGTAGCATTTTTTCTTCCGGCCAGCATTTTCTATGATTGTCTATTAACATTTTTGACGATACAGAAATTTTTCTTACGGAGGTCTTGGTGATGCAGCTAAGACTGTTTTCACCAAACCAAAACAAACAATGGTACTCTGCTCAAGAGAGCATTTTAAATTTCAACATAAGTTCAATACACTAATTGTTAACATTATTGTCGCCTAAAATGAGTTAATACGTACGCGTGTTTTCGGTGAGGAGGATCAGAGATTTGTAGTATATTTCTTTTATGATTCGTTTGTTATTTATTTTTCAAAATTTGTTGGCCCTCATTGATTTTCATAATGATTTATTTATGCTGCTTCTCTAAAAATTTTTTTATTTATCTCTTTCTCAAATCAAACGTAGAGCGAGCTAAAGTAAAGTGTTCCAAATGGAGCGTTAACATGTAATTAAAATGGTAGGGAGGAGAGCCAGAACAGTGAAAAAAATATAATGACATTTGAATTTTGAACAAAAAGACACAAGGACAGATTGAAAAACAATTACAACGTTATGACACCACGTGTTTCCTAAAGTTCAGACGTTTAGCATTCTTAATGTAATGAACCTTTTTCCTGAAGTACGAAAAATCATTCGCTAGCAGTGCTAGTAGTTCGGTAGGGAAAACACTGCCTAATCCTCATATGGACAAAGGATAACAAGGTTGTAACATTAAAACGTTGGCTTTGCATGCCGTAATTTAAAAGTAACTGAAAAAAAAAGAATTAATAGAGAGGTTAGTATACAGATTCTAGTAAAAGAGTAGCGGTAGATTCAAACTGTAATAAAAGAAATTTAAAATAATTATGAATTTCAGATTTATTTCCGAGTGAAATATGAATCAAAT
>WOGO01005295.1:0-12544 GCA_015342085.1 Leptinotarsa defecta | reverse complement strand
CAGAAATCTGTGGATAACTTCACGCCAATGTAAAGTTATCCCAATACACAAATCTGGTGATTTTGATCTTCCACATAATTTCAGACCTATTTCTCTCATTCCTTTTTTAGGAAAAATATTCGAGATAATTTTGAAAATTCGTTTATCCATGTACTTCAAATTGCATCATGAAAATCAGTTTGGATTTCGGAAGAACACCTCCACCATAAAAGCCGTAGCCAAAGCAGTTGAAAACGTAGTAGAATGATTTAAAGACGGTAGAAAATCTGCACTGACTCTATTTGACTCAACAAAAGCATTTGATTGCGTAAATCATGATTTGCTACTAGAAAAATTAAATCTATACGGCGTAAGAGGTATAGCCCTATAGCTCTTTTTGGCTCGTATCTTAAAAATAGAAGACAATCAGTGTGCTTCATTGGTATCACGTCAGAAACAGTAGCAATGAAATATGGGGTACCGCAGGGCTCTGTTCTGGGGCCCCTCCTATTTATCATTTACGTAAATGACTTATTTTATCATTCAGTTAATTCAACCTGTATCATGTTCGCTGATGACATCACTATCTTTCATCAAAGTATAAACCAGAAAATAATAAATGAATCTACTGAAAAAAATGCCGTATGTTGGTTTGCAGCAAACAGTTTAAAACTCAACGCTAGCAAAAAAAATCTTATGACATTTTCTTCACAGGCAACAAATACCAATGAACATACAAAGTTTTAGGAATTTTCTAGATCCCTCTCTGAATTGGAAGTTTCACATCGAGAGGCTCTGCTCTAAACTTTCAAGTTCCATTTTTATTCTGAGACAACTGAAAAATATAATAAGTTCTGACACACTAATGAATATCTACTATGCTTTTTTTCACTCTCATATTTCCTATGGGGTAATTTTATGGGGTAATGCATCCGACTATTTAGGCTTCAAAAAAAGCCATCCGGATTATTGCTAATGTTGCGTTCTGAGACCATTGTGAACCTTTATTCCAGAAATTCAAAGTCATGACACTACATGCTCTTTATATTTTCTACCAAGATCTAGAAATCCATAGTAGAAAAAATAAACTAACTATAAATTCAAACTTTCATGAATATAACACCCGCGGTGCTGGGCATCTCAGATCACAAAGATTAAGATTAAATAAATCTGCTAAAAATTCTCTAGATATTGCTCTCTACAATAAATTACCAGCCAGTTGGAAGATTCTAGATATGATTTGCCTCAAAAAAAAAAATTCAAAAAGATTTCTTTCAGAAAATGGGTTCTATTCAATTCGTGAGTATATGGACACACCTGTCAGCGATACGCGTAGTTGTAGTAATACCTGAAATAGTAGGAGTACTAGTTTATGTGTGTATGTACGTATATAAATGTGTGTATATGTATGTATATGATCAAACTGATACTGTCGGAGATCAGGATGACACAGACTCAAAGAGTGACACAGAATAGAGTTCGAACACCGTGTTGTTATAAACTCGTTCCTTCGAAGATTACAAGGTTTTGTACCTGTACCTAGGCCTCAAGCTTGCCAAGTTTAGGCCTAAACTATATCCATCCAAAAAACAAAGTAACTCCAACAAAGATAGATACGTGATTAAAGCATAATCACCACGCACATCTGCATATGTTGGGTAAAATGAACAAGCCGCCTTACGCTGGCCAATCAGATTTGATTGCAATCGGCTGGCAGAATTCATTGTTATAGTGTCGGAGTGGTCAGTTACGTTTTAACGCCTGTGGTGTGTACATATACGGTATTTTAAAGTTTCAAATTTTTAAAATGTCAAGTACTGATACGGCTGAAGAAATTGGTGATTTGTGAAAAATGTTCCTTAGTACGACTCTGTACAAGCAGCCTTGTCTGGAAGATCATGTTTAATATGCATGATAATGCATTTGGAGCTCAGATGAATAGGGTATATGTATACAACTATTATTGCTTTACAGATAGTTGTGTCGTAAGTTTATCAACAATATTTCGGTATATAGCTTCACTATTGAGTGGTATAGAATCTCCGCGATATATCAAATTTAAAACTAATCTCTAAGTTTCCAAGATAGTGCAAACGAGACTCGCACCTAGCCGGTTTGAGAAAATACTCGTACACTGGAAATACTGTTGAAAATTATTATTTTGAACTGACTCAGTGTTCAGCTGTACAAAAATGTGCCTAACTTGATTTCCTAGAGAATTAGAATTAGTTATACTGAAACAGTAGCATTTTTTTAATGTGTTTACTCCGTTACCTTTTGATTCATATTTAAGTACATTTTTCTTCAGTTATAATAATTCTTACAATAGCAAACTTTTACTAAAATTGTTATATCAAGTACGCTATTTCTTGCTATCTTCTTCATATTCTGAGAGATGCAGCACTTCGATTTGAAATTTCAGTTTGTCTTCTTTGAACATTTTCCATTCTCTGGAATAATGCAGACTGAGTGTGCCTGGGAAGTTCTCCTGAAATTAAAAATAAAATAGGTAACATTCTCCCTAGACTTGTTTACCATACATGTATATTTAATAATAGTTGAATATGGCATATAGTTGTTATATAAAAGATTACAATATTGTAGTATAATACAGGGTGGGGCACCCCATATGACACGATAATAATAATAATCGTCCCAGCTGTAGTTACATACAAATATTCAGATAATTTTACAGAGCTAGTTGCTGATATAACAAAAGGCAAAGTTCAACTCAGCACAAGTGCTACTGAGTTGTTCTTCCACACAACCTCAAAAATATTCTACCTAAGCTAAGACAAAAAGAAAGTAATACATGAAAAAAAGACGTCCATTCTGGTCAAATAATGATGAAAAATGTATAGGGTTGGGCAGTTTATACTTAAAGTTGGCTTTCGAACAGAAGTAGTTTGAATCTTTTCCGTAAAACAGGATTTCTTATTTCTTTTGGTAACAGTTTGATCACTTGGCATATATTATAGCTGAAATATCGTTTGGAAAATTCAGTTTTGAAACTAGGTGGGGTAAGAGTACCCTTAAATCTGATGTTCAGATTGTGAACATCAGTACGAAAAGTGATTTTCCTGTACAGATAAGGCGGCTTTTTGGTTTGTATGATTTTGTTATATAAATTAGCATCATTTAATATCCGTCTATTTTCCATTGTGATCCATCCCGTAACTTATGGGATATTTTTTGATATTTCCCAATTCTGTGAATGAGCCGTAGACACGAGTTTTGTACTTTCTATATTTTCTGAGCATACTGTTTGGTTAAACATGAACCATATAAAGTATCCGAGTAATTGAAGCGCGATAAAATCAGTGCATCACAGAGAGGTGTTTTCGTTTGTTTCGTGAGTACGTCTCTGTGTCCATAAATGAGTTTCAACGAAGAATATGCAACTTGTCAATGTTTGTTTATATATTTCTCAAACCTCAAGTCAGAGTCGATTACAACTCCAAGATTTTTGCATTCATTTGTGGGTTGTAATGGAACATTATCAATCGTGATTGTAAGAGATTAACTTTTTTCTGGCGATTCTTTTTTGATCCGAAAAGGATGATATTCGATTTAGTGGCATTTAGTAGTAGACAAAGGTGAAATTTACAGTGTTCTAGACTACGCAACATGTTTGATGAATAAATTGTGAACAATAGTGGACCCAATAGTGGACCCTGTGGCACACCTTGACTTGAGTTTTAGATAGTTTGAATGGATTCCACCCTGGCATACTTTTTGTTCCCTGTTTTTTAATGTAACATTCAAGAAGTCTGATAGCACTATCCGATAATCCCATATAGTTTAAAATGGCGAGAAGTAGATCATAGTTTAAAGTATCAAAAAGCTCGACTAAAACCAAGAAGCACAAGTACAGAACAAAGACCTTCATCTGTAGCCCTAATAATGTCGTCCACGATGTGCAGCAGAGCAGTGGCGCAGATATGGCATTCGATTTCATGTTACATATAATTCTATTTATGGATAGTTCATTCATTTCCTGGAAAGCAAAATCCGGTTCTACTCGATGGTTTTTATTGTAAAAAATTATTAGATCTTGAGGTGGCTGCATCAAACGAGAATTTCTCTATTTTATTATAATATGTATGTACATTGATTGAGGCTGCAGAACGAAATTGTTTTGTAGTTTACATGATGGCTCAAAAAAATGTGACATATCGAAGATTTGTTTCTTTAAATGGAACACTCTGTATTGCGTTACACTTTTGGAAAATGGTAGGTACAATTGAAAACTAAGTAACATCGAAATGTGTAGAAATCATTACTTCAAATTCTGATCAATCGTGAATGTTCAAAAATCATTGTTAGTTTTTCATCATTTCCTGATTATGAAAAACTTTGTAATTATAATAACTTTGTAATTTCTTCAGTCTCAATTTTTTAGACTAATTTATTTCAGTCTAAACAATATAAAATTCAATTATCTTTCATTTCATTTTGGGGTTCCCCTAACCTAACCTAATAGTTTTTTAGTTACTGCCTTTTTCAAATAGTAGTTCTTATTTCAAGGCATTCTTTGAATGAAGATAACTTTGAAATGACATTTATTCGACTTGTTGAAATAATTCTTATTAATAGTTATTGTGTTTTACGTTATTCAAGACATTCACTGAATTAGTGAGTTCAAAATGAAAACTTATCCCATTCAAGAGCGAATAGATATGATTTGAGCGATTGGTAAGTGTTTAGAAAATTGCCTTTTTGGCGTCGAGGGTGTATGCCCAAAAATCTCCAGACCGGAATCGGTGGTATAGTTCAAGTAAACGATATAGTGCAATCTACCTCCCAACAGCTCCCCTTCAATACAATAGTTAGAGAGCTAACTAATTTCGTTATTCAATAACCATTTCTGATTATATAAGAATCACAATATCTACATGGGAATGATCAGAATAAAACTCACATATATATACAATCGATCGCTTCAAAAACACTTCATTTCTTCGAAAGCTTCTGATAAAGCGTCTTCTATATCATTTGTTTCACTATCACTGTCTGCATTTAAATCAATAATGAATTCATTTCCACTATTAATGTGGAAGTGTCCAATTTCCATATAGTCTTTTTCAACTAAAATTACTTTTTCAATCCTTTTCTGCTAGTCTTCTTCGGTAATATTAGATAATTCTTCTTTAATTAGCTCTATTACCTTCTTATCAAATTTTGGAAAATTATTTTTACGCCTGTTGCTTTGTTTCAATTTTCCCCAAATCAACTCGATGGGATTAAAAAACATGAAAATAGGGGGGGGGGACGTCTCAGTATGGTGTTACTTTTCAGCAATACTCTCAAGGTCATACACATTTTCAAATGTTTCCGCCTGTAGTTGGTTTTTGGTAAAGTAATCTTCAAAATACAAATTGTTATCCATTAAAAAACTTTGTATTTCATCTTTCCTTGAATTTTTATTTGGTACTTTGATGAGCTGTCGCGAATGATAGAGAGTGTTGTCAAGAACTATTTCACTAGTCGCATCCATATTTGGGATCAATGTGTTTTCAAACCATTCCTCGAAAATATTAGCTTCCATGTTCTTATGATAGTCAACATTGTAGTCCTCAAGTTTTTTCCACATCATTTCAAAGAATTCGGAACCCATCCTTTACTTCCTCCACAATGCACAATGATTAGTCGCGATCCTTTGCAGGCATGTTAGGCGTACACATTCTCGAACCATCAGTCCATCCTTTCGTAACTGTATCGTGAGTGTCATACCAAGTTTTGTCCAAACAGAAAATTTGCCGTTGTTCTTGTTTATATTTAGTTATCTGTTCTGAGTATTTGTTACGCAATTCCACTATTCTTCTACTTTCCATAACTGATTGACGTTTGTTTATTATTTTAAATCTAAATCTTAGTTTCTTCATCCAATTCTGAAGAGTTTTATCACATCAGCTCACGTTATGGCCGGAAGTTTTCAATTTCTTTCTTATTATTTCAGTTGTAGGAATTTCATTGCTTTTGTTACAGTAGTATATTGTTTTCTTCAATGATTTTATTAGATGAACATCTAAAGGTTTTGGTAACCCAGAATCACATCGCATCTTGCGTTCAGAAGGTTTGTTTTTGACTATTTCACGTACAGTTGAGATAGGAATTTCCGTCAAATCTGATGTTGCTTGTAATAGTTTGTTTCACTCGAAACCAAACTTAAGATGTAGATTCTTATTTACGTTGAAACATACTATCTGTGTTTCAATATTCAAATGCATCCGAATCTTATTCACTAATGTCCCTTTTTCGCATTGTTCACTATCGCTATTGGAAAAAGTCTGCGTTGTTATCACACTCATTATTACTACAAGTACTTGTCTAAGGACGCCACATTTTGAACAGATAACAAGAATTTTAAGTAATTATAACTGCACCAATATCGAATTTCAACACTCAAATCGCGATCAGTTCCTGAACTGAACACGACGGCGATAACCAAGGCTGCATTCTCCGATTTCTATTCGTCATCGTAACATGACTTCAAATTTAATTTCATGACTCTTCAGCCAACCATAAAACTCGATTAGTAAAAATGATTCAATACGAACCGCCAAGTCTACAGTCCACGTGGACTAGTTTGCTGCCGATTCATTTCTATATATTGGATTTTTGGCCTTTGAGAGTGCCGACAAATTTAAGAGTGCACAATATCGTTTACTTCGATTGTACGTGAATTTCGTAGGACTAGAGGTGTAGCTTATGAAAAGGCAAATAGACCAAAACCTATCATTGGAAATGTGAAAAATGAATTTCTT
Organism: Leptinotarsa defecta; assembly: GCA_015342085.1. Lineage (NCBI taxonomy): Eukaryota > Metazoa > Arthropoda > Insecta > Coleoptera > Chrysomelidae > Leptinotarsa > Leptinotarsa defecta. The sequence goes on along the minus strand of WOGO01005295.1, from coordinate 5,798 downwards.
ATTATGGAATCAATCATAGAAAACCCTCATATGCGTCAACGTTAGATCGAGAAAGATACGAGAGTAAGCAGATGGAGCATTTCTAGGGCAATAAAAACAAACAAATTTCACCCGCACCGTAATCGAATTCCATGAATTCTGGACAAGTTTAGTGAGGATGAACATTTTTTGGATACCATTTTATTTTCTGATGACACAACTTCCATTATTCACGGAAAAGTTTTATTTCAAGCACCTTATTAATTCAAATAACTACCAAATTTCAACCAAATCGGTGTAAGGATATTCATGATATTTTATAAATACCGTTTTTTTTAAACGTCAACGCCCTGTATCTCAGAAACGAAGCAACTTCGGACATATGTTCATAGGAACTTTTTTCTTCGAACGACCTAAAGAATCACTCTCTGAAGTTTCGTACGGTACTTAGAAAAAAAATTATAACCCCCTTTCCTTCTATAGCGGTAATCAGTGCTTACCTTTAATTTCACCATTCCGTATTTTATCTAATCTTGACGAAAAAGCTTCCTCTAAATCTTCGATAGGTGCCTTGGGTTTCTCAGTTTTCTTAAGTGCTGCAAAATATGCTGTATTTCTCTTTCCTACTGGGCGCTCCACTAGATCATCCTTATTGTCGTTTATTCCTTGAAGTTTGAATAATTTCTTGATTATTTTTATAGAATCCTGTTCCAAAATTTTCTCCACTGTGAGATTTTTCATATTGTCCTTAGCAAGAGGATTGAGAGTTATTCCAGTGTTAGCCATTATTTGGGAGTAGGTTCCAAAGCGGTGAATAAACATAGCAAAAAACTGGATGATCATTACAACACCGAAACAGAACAGGAAGGCAAAACCTATAGGTTGCAGCTGAAGGTAGGTTTTATTGATGATGATCTGGAACAATAGAATATCGTTATTACACTGCATTGACATTGAGTCCAATACAAGATTTGGATTATGAATACACTGCTCCATTGCTTGATAAAAATTAATGACACTATCAATAATTAAGCAATTTTGATGTGAAACATCTTAGCCGCACGTAAAACAGATTGCTGCCGTGGCGATGGGTCGCCATGCGCAAGTGACTGTGCGATTCTCTTACCAAGGGTTCGGCGTTACGCTATCTTTCTCGCCGCACTGAGTTCGGATACCCATAGTGTAAACAGTTCTGTTTAATTCAGTATACATAATCTGTGTTCAACTGAATAAATAGTTTTTGAAAGTAATTGAAAATAAAATATGTCTGAGAGTGATAATTTAGAATGTGAAAGTGAGCAGCCTCCTGCAAAAAAGCAAAATCACACTACGACACACTATCAAGTCATCAGTAAATTATTCATACTTTTATATTCAATAATTAAAGTGTACTGTAACAAATTAAATAATAACTTTCTTAAACAAAATTATTTTTTTAAATATTTCACTATCACAAACTAATTCATATTCAACATTTGGCAACTAACGCTTAATTTATTTCCACTATTTGAATTCCGTGTTTAACCGCTCGATTCACTTTCTGAATCGAACTGCCCTCTCTGGACGAGTAGCCGGCCTTTTATATCGCTAACGATCGTTCTAGAATTCTAAAGTCATTTCGATACCCAACTAGAGTTTAATCGGCTGTTCTCGATTGTATTCCTTTACGGTAACGTCATGTGTTTGTTCGCTGGCTAGCATATCGGTCAGGGGCGGCTTCAGATTTGTTATATTGCCCATTTCTCAAAGACGTTTCGCCCCGAAATGTCATCTTTGGCGTGTGTCGATATCTGCAGGAATCTGCACTGTGAAGTTCGATGAAAGTAACACTCCACAGTATTCATGCTCGATCGTGGAAGATGGTTGCCGCACACCAAAATTTTGATGCCGCTCGATCTAAATATCGTTTCCAACATGCTTCTCACAATTCTCCAATCCAGCCTGTCGAGCCCAGAGGCTAATTTCGGGATTTCCAAGTCCACGAGATTCTGGTCGAGCATCGTGTCCCTCAGTATGGTAAGACTCCTCCAGACATCTACATAGGACGGTTTGTCTCGAGAATGCTTTTTGTTCACCAAGTAGAAACTGTTTCTCTGACCCTTCTTCAACTGTAGCACTCCTCCGACTTCAGGATTCCGTTCTCGTAATGTTTGGAGCTGACCGAATTTCTTGTTGAATGCCACAGCGATACACCTGGACATTAGGAGATCCTATACCACGCAGTGAGCTTGTGTGTAATCAACTGCAACTTTGAAAAGGTCTCGTGGCTTTTCTTGAGTTACTCCATGTACGACCTTCTGTCCGTTCGAGTATAAACACATGAAATTATGGAACGTCATTTCATCCTCTAGTGATCTGAGGGCGTGAACTTGGTCGTGATTTCCAGCATGAGGAACCAGTCTATTAAAAAGGACGACCCTAGGCTTTCCTCGAGGTGGCTTATGAATTCGGTAGACGAGATCATTTATCTTCTTCATGATTTTGTACGGACCTTCCCACGAGTTCCGCAACTTCGGCTTCGCTTAGGGTTGTACAGCCAAACTAGGTCACTGGTTTCGAATCCTCCAGCATTCGTCTTGATATTATAGGCCTTCTTCATCCTATTGCTGGTACTTCAGATGGACTCGTTCAAGGATGTCGTTTATTCTCTGCCGAAGCTTGCTGACATAGGTCTCCCCGCAGTGTCATGTTCTGGCGGCGTCCCAAATTTCAGATCGCAAGAAAGCCGCAGCTCTCGGCCCATTATAATACTGGCAGGGGTTTGGCCGATTGACTCGTGCACTGCCGAACGATAGGCCAACAGGAACAGGTGGAGGTACTGGTCCCAGTCTCTTTGATGGTCAGAGACTACCTTGGACAAGTGGCAGTTTATGATCTTATTCATTCGTTCCACCATTCCATCGGACTGTGGATGTAAGGCTGTGGTTCTGTTCTTTCGAATGCCCAAAAGATTACATATTTCTTGGAACAGGTTGGATTCGAAATTTCTGCCCTGATCAGAACGCAGCTCCAATGGGAGCTGCATTCAGGACGTCAGCAACGGTAAAGGCTTCCTGGTTGGGCAGGGCATAAACTTCTGCTCACTTGCTGAAGTAGTCCAAGGCTACCAGGATGTTGTCACCAAGGTCGGACTCTGGGAACAGGCCGGCGATGTCGATGGCTCTTCTCTAAAAGGGACTTCCCACGTTATACTGGCGCATTGGAGCTTTTGGTCATATCCGAGGACTGTTACTGGCGGCACAAACATCACACTTTCTGCACCAGTCCTTGACGTCGGCTCGACAATTAACCCAGGATTGTTTTACAGCATCAAACTCGAAAGCTCTTACCAGTGCATCCACTAGATGTTTGGGACGAGCTAGTATCAAGGCCTGCCTCGTCACTTGGTCGCGAAGTCAGTCCAAGAATGCCTGAACTGCTAACCGCTCCATTACATTTTTCGGTGTAGCAGGATATGCCAGACGAACCAATCGAGCAATGTCGGCTTCAAATTCCTGTAGAGACTCTCCTGATTTCTGGCAGCGGTTCTTCAGTTGTGAATGGTAAACGTGTTCTAGGCGGGCCTGTCCATACCACAGCTCAAGATGCTTTATAAGTTGGTCATAGTCTTCATGTTCTTGGGCCGTGAGGGTTTTCAGAATATTCGTTGCTTCTCCACGCAACGCCAATGTTAATGCTACCGCCTTTTCTTCTGCATTCCATGAATTCGCTCTGGCCGCAGCTTCGAATTGTCGGCGGTAATTTACCCAAGGAGTTTTTCCGTCGAACTGGGGCGACTCCATGGAGAGCTTTCCTGGTTCAGAACTGACTTTGACATCTTTCATTGTCTTTTGAAGTTCTTCCATGTTAAAACTTAGTTCCGGAATTGAGTTTTCGGTAACAGTTTCTGTGGTGTGGGCAGAATTAACGATTTTGTTCTGCAACTTGCTAATTGTTTCCTTCATCTTGCTGATTTCTGCCTCAAATCCGCCTTTGATTTTATGGCCTATTTTTTTTTCATTCTCTTCATTCCTGCCCCGATTTCATCTTTGATCTCCCCTTTGATTTCCTCTACTTCCGTGTTCATTTCCTTCCTGATTTTGTCTATCTCTGACTCGATGGTTCCTATCCTTTCTTCGAGTAGACACGCCACGCAACAAAGTTCTATCTTTGAGCCTTCCGCATTTTCTAGAAGTTCATCTTTCAAACTTTTCGAATTTTGTTCAAGTTCATCTTTCAGCGATTTGGTATTCTCATCGAGTTTGCTCATTATTGAACTCAAATCACCTCCAGAAACTTCGAATGAATATTTCGGGATCTTCTCTTGATTCAGTCAAGTTGTCCCACAGTCTCTTCTGGAGTACTGATTTCTTTCCAGAATAATCTACCTCTCTCTCCTCCAATTCTTGCTTCAATTCGGCAACTTTCAAGTCCACTAGGCGCACTTTCCTCGAACACATTTTGTCTCTTATTGTCTATTTTTCACAAAACTGTATATGTCCACTTATTTTGATCCAGTCCTAAATACTTATTTACTTTCACAAGTCTCTATTTTTCATGAGAAAGTTTATGTTTCCATAGTCCGGTACTGTCCACTTTGCGAAACACAAGGAATCAACAGTCTCTCTGCGCGAACAAATAAGTTATAGTCAATTTCACCGCAGTACAAAAATTGTCCGCCAAGCGCTCACAGATTTATTTTACAAATCCACTTCTGATCACCAATTGTAACAAATTAAAGGATTAATTTTTTTCGTCGAAATACCTAAAAAGTGAAATCTACAGAGCACAACCATCGTTTTTGTTGCGTTTCCCTGAAATAAAATAAAACGGATGTTTCGTTTTTGTCTGGTTGCCCAATATTGATTCGTCTCAAAGCGTAATGGAACAAAGTGTATTTAAATTGAGAAATAAATAGACAGTATATGTTAATTCAAAAATACCTCATTTCGGTCGTTATTGTACGTGAAGTTGACTTTGGCGTTGATCGGCCAATCCAAATGAATGGTGTCTTGCTGCATATTGAGAAGAAATATCACAAGCACAAAAATGCAATTGAGCATGAAAAATGTCACCACCATTTTGTCCCTTAGATCCTTGAGATTTTTAGCTACCTCGTCCTGAAATGAAATATATAAAGTTTAATAATTATTTACAGACAGACGAAGCATATGTGGGCAGTGCCGAAGTTTTCAACCGTTACAATTCTTATACAAGGGCACAACAAAATCCTCATTCTATTGTGGAACAGAAAAGTCAAGGAAGATTTGGATGAAGTGTGTGGGCAGGTGTTTTCAGGGGTAGAATTATCGCCCCGTTCATTCATCATGGCACTTTCACATCTCAGAGGTTTTTAGAAACTTCTAGACAAAGTATTGAACCCCTTGTTGATGAATTGCCACTAATGAAGCTCAGAAAAAATATTTTCAACAAAACCTCAACAACACTGCAATTGTCACCAATTTTTTGGCTGCAAAACCGTTGGTCGTCCAGGTCACCGCACCTAACGCCTTTGGACTTTTATCTCTAGGGAAGGTTGAAAGATCTCATTTTCAAATTGCCTACCAATTCTAGATACGGATTGAAAGCGGCAGTTATGCGAAGTTTTGCTTCTTTCACTCCTATTGAACTGAATAAATCGGCAAAAAACGTTCAGAAAAGGTGTCGTATTTTGGTGACAATATTATGTGAGGCAACAGTCCTTTCAAATTTCAGTTATGCAGATGTGCTCTTTGGTCCATGTTTAACTAATCAATATGAATCAAGAGTTTAAAATTCTTGCTTGAGGTTGATCTATGGCATTAGGAGACGTCAAAGAATTTCACACAAACTTAAAACTG
>WOGO01005294.1:0-12544 GCA_015342085.1 Leptinotarsa defecta | reverse complement strand
AAATTTGTGGTTTCAGTTAATAGATCTTGTGTTTACAAGAAAACTATCAAAATCACCATGTAGGCAGCTATTGCTACCTGCGTGACATCCGGGTTCAGGAAATTATACAAATATGAAAGTTATTGAGTGTCTTGATATAGATACATAAGTTAATAATCGGATGGAACGTATTCAAAATCGACGATTTTCAAAACTCGTTTGTTTTAAACAAGGTGTTCGAATCACTGAAAACGATGATATTTTGCGAATCAGATGAGACCTTCAATTTGTATCGATGAAACATAGGCGTAACAACAAATACTTCATCGTCACAAAAAATAATAACTAATAAAATAAATTGTCTATCATTATTATCAATAATTTGCTTGAATGTTCCGAATAGAACAATAAGAGTACATGAAATATTCATTCTACCCTTTAAGAGAATGCGTTGAATGGGGTAATACCCTCTCAAAATACTCAATACTTCGTTGCCTATGGCCATAGAAATATTGAAAACTCAGTTTCATAAATTACAATTCAAATACATTCAGTTAATAACTATGAATTAGTTTTATTGTTATTGTGTTATTTTCTCATTCATTTTTTTATTTTAGACTCTATATACATGTGTGTCATAGGTAATATTTATTTTAATAATAATTCAATTGTGTGGATGTCAATTTTTCTGTTTGTATTCCGAATATATGAATGAAAAATAATAAACACCTTGTGATTGTGTTTTGTCTTTGAAAAAAAATCTATCTGGAACAATTTTTTCGCTGAAAATAAAAATGACCGTACTAAATCGATGCATCAAGAGTGTGATATTTTTTATTAGTTCCAGAAACTATCACTGAAACAATTCAAACAACCACTTCCCTCACCGATAAGAAGCGATAAAAAAGTGTTATAAAAGTTACCAACTTTTAGAGGGCACCCTCGCGAAATCTTTATCAAAAAAGCGAGAAGAAATAGCCCGAGCTCCGAGAAAGAAATGCCCCCCATACGTCGCTGTCAAGATAAGTCGAGGCGCGAACTCATAATATGCAGAAAAATAATATGATTCGATTTGGGCGTGATAGCGGCGATTCTTGATAAATCCGATGTCCCACGAGATACCGGCTTGGGAGAAGTATGGGCAATAGTTTCAGAGAAAGACGCCATAAATCGCAAAATTCGATCTTGAGAGCCACATAAATCGCACCTGCGATCGCGAATACTGTTAACCGGCTCGCTGTTCCCGTCGCACGGGTGATCATCATGAAAAATTATCCGTGAAATTAAAAAGGAAAGGTTTTTCGTCTGTTTAATTGCTCGTGTTTTCCGAGGCCGTATTCACTTGTTCTCTACAGAGCGATTCTGAAACTCATAAAATGAGATACTTGGTGTGTAGGGTGTGTCCTACGTAAGTGGAACTACTGAGCGACTCTCCAACGTAACACGCGAGGGTTTATTGTGGCTCACACTTATTTATCTGAACCTGACGAAATATATCCAAAATTTCAACGGATCCGATTGCTTCATTTGGCGAGTAATCGCTCAGGTCAGTTGGAAATCGTAGGATTCTACCAAATGCTGATATGCGCATTTGGCAAGTTGACATTTGTTGGCCACACCAATACTGTCGCGGTATCGGTAAAAAAAATGCTTGGCTTTGTTCTGTGCAAATGTAAATCATTCACCAATATCACCGCCTTAACTACACTTTTTACATCTCGCGTTCGCTCCAAGTTAGAATATGCTACTTTGATTTGGTATCATCTCTATAATGTACATAAGGAAACCTTGGAAAATGTGTGGTGTGAATAAAATGGACTATATCGAAAACCAGTTCTGTTAACGATTTTGTCACTCACCTGTTCTCAGACAGACGAATTCTCCAAAATCCTCTGGTTTTACACTCCAAGGAAACGAGAAATTTGGTTTGGAAAGGGAAATAGGAGTGAAGAGTGTAAATACACACAGCACTGATTCTATGATAATCTAACAATTATTATATTTGATTAACGTAAGAAAATGTTCACTGTTAGTCTCTACTATTCTGGTCAAAACCTTCTTTCCTGTTTTTCAATCTCAACTTTCCAAAAAACCACTTTCAAGCGTAGGACCCGAGAGATAGGGAACACAAATGACAGTAATAGTGAAGTCAATCTTATCTCTAGGAAATCTGAAAAATTAACAATGGCAATATATTCTCATTACGGTGGAAACAATGTGGAAAGGAGTTTTCTAAAGTTTCTTGCATTTAGAACTGATGGCGTGTACCCTGCTAGAGGAACTGACCACTCTACACTACTTCAATGATTCGGTCTGCCTTCCTTGGAGCAACGTAGAGTTTCTTCAAGTATTGTTATGTTATAAAAAATTTCAATTGTTATATTGATGCACCCTCGTTCCTAAAACAAGTTAACTTCGACGTATCTTAAGGAACTACACCTAGACAGATCACTTTCTATACCCCTTTCACTAGATCCAACCTTGGAAAAGTTTCTCCTATAAATTTGATGGGTGATAATTATAATACCCACTGCAGTCAATGCGATATTAATTTCGATCCACTGAAGACCATATCATCCAAAATCAAACAAACCATCATATAGCTGTCTTCATTTCATATTATTTACAAATAATTATTGATTAATAATCATCTTTTTTTCTTATTTCGATCATATATATGAATTTATTTCTCAATTTGTCAATCTTTTATTATATATTCAGTTCAAGTAACCTTCATTTATACTACATTAATATATTATATATTGTCCTGTAAATGTATTCATCTGTTAGGCAACAAATTTTTGTTTTTTCTTCATAAACAATTCATGACTTTAGCATCAAGATAATAAACCTGCTCACTCGTCATTGGTTGGTCGTAATTTTTCTAATCAGAAACAACACCGTAATCAAGCCTCAACCACCGTATTCACCAGATTTAGCCCCCTGCGATTTTCCTTTTCCCAAGATTGAAGAGACCCATGAAAGGACGACTTTTTGCGATAAATGAGGAGATAGAAACCGAATCGCTGAAAGAACTCAAAGACATACCAAAAAGTGCATATCAGAACTGCTTCGAATGTTACAAAATGCTGAGACAAGTATATTATATCTGTGGGAAACTACTTCGGAGAGGATAAAATATGAATTGATGAAAAAATGAGAAAAATGGAAATTGACTTTATTCTTTGAACATATCTCGTATGTGCTCTGCTACAATGTCCTGAAAAATAATTCACCCCAAGTTTGACAGACCATGGTACATTTCCTTCAACCTAGTAAGGAATTTCGTCAGGTAGGAAGCAACACAAATGTGTAGCTTTACAAGTAGGTTTTCTGTGGCGTATTCAAGTGAGAAGCCGTTTCATGATTGCAGGATACTAACTGCGCTCACTAGCCAAAAGACGCTTTCGCGTTCCCTTCAGGTGACTCATAGGCATGCAAGTACTTATGGTATTGAACCTGAAGACCGTTTTCTGGAATGTCCTTCGCGGCAGTCCTAATGATATTTCGTAGATATTCCGGTTGATTGGTTGATATTGAGGTTGTCAGAAGTTCGAAGTGTAAGATTCCCACTCCAATGACCGCAGAAAGTTTCCATATGATGACATCAATAAGTCAGCTGTATAAGACCATTCTTAGAATTGAGCCATCAGCGTGAGCATTGGCTGCCCTGCTCAGGAAGAGTTTGTTGGCTCCCATTTTTCAGATTCTGCTTATGTTGTTCGAAAATTTGGTTTGAAGCAGGTTTAATATATTTTTACAAAAGATCAAGAGTTGTAGAACTACAGATCTTCTGCTCGTGATCAACAGAGGACAGTTGAGGTCGTTCAGTCGATGTTCATCTCCTCTGAAAACCATCTTCGGATATGCATAAGCCATGGATACACACACTTTGAGATGAAGACGTCAGATTTGTGACGCTGTTGGTTGGAACTAGAAGGTGAAGTGAGAGTTGAATCAACCTTGTTATGACTAGATGTGTGATTTTAATTCGAACAGTGGGGCTGGAAAACGATCAATTATGTTTTGCAGGATTGAGATTGGCAGCTTCGAAGGCGACACACTTCTTTCAGAGGAAACTGACGCATTTTACAACTCAAAACGTTTGAGTTAAAGTGTCTCTTATTTCCTATCAGCAGGTTTTCATGGGTGATTGACTTGGCACAATACTTGAGGCAATAAGATGAGAAAGACTTCTCTGGAATCACGACAGAAACTCATGTTCGTGTATTGGTTTTTCCAGTGGCAAGAGTTAAGAGTGGCAATATCCAAAAACAACTTCTGAGCAAATTTGAAAATGATAATTCAACTCGAAGATGTTTCAGCTAGACTCGTAAGAAATGTATGTTACTCTGAATAACTGAATTGGATAAATCAAATTCTAGAAGGTGTGTCCAGAACAATAAGTGTGTGTATATTTTCCGACGAAATATTTTTCATATTTTTCAGTAAATATACAGTGCATTTCAATTAAATAGTGCCATCCTGAATAACTTTTGATACAATGATTTGCAGTGAAAATAGAAAACATGTCAACCATTGTATACAGGGGGACACATTCATACATATTCACATTTGATGTTACTTCCCCAATTGTTGTGCATTATCAGATATTCCATGAATAGATTTCAACAAAGTAGAAAACATTATGGTCTGAAGCTCATAGTTTGGAAGCTTAAAACAAGCCACCCTAAATGAATTTCTGTACAATTTGTTACCCAGGTTTAAAAGGTGTTTTTGTGAAGTATACTTCAAAAAAGTCTCATTTTGCCTTGTTAAGTTTGAATTCGATATTCTCTTCATTTTGTATTTACATCAGTCTACAATAACGATTACCTACCAGGTGAAGTTACAATTGGTGTTTCTGTTTTCGTGAATTCTTGAGAAAAAATGGTTTATACGCTTCGAGAACGGATTGAAATAGTGAGTTTGTGCTACCAGAATGGAAAAAGTGCTAAAGCTACTGCCCGTATGTTCAATGATCCATCCAGAAATCAATTTACGACACAAATACGTCTTGGAACTATTGAACAAATTTATGAAAAGTGGATCTGTTAACAATAAAAAGCATAACCGTTCAAGAGTTGTCAATGATGAAGCTATTTGTACTGCAGTTTTAGGGCACGTTGGACTAATGGAAAATTTGCAATCTCTTACTAAGTTATCTCGAGAATCAGGAATCAATCGTACAAATGTTTTCAAGATCCTTCATATGTACGAATTTCACCCATACAAAATCAGACTAGTTCATGAATTGAACGAAAATGATTTCGATAGATGTATCGAGTTTTGTGAAAGTCTCACTGAACGGATCAACTTGCATCAGAATTTCTTGTATAATATTTGTTTTTCGGATGAGTGTACGTTTAGTTTGAATGGAGATGTGAATCGGCATTTATACCGTCGAATTTAAACCCCAAGACCTCAGAAATGAAATGTTTGGGCAGGAATTTTGAGAGACCATATCAAAGGACCTTTTTTTATCGTTGATAATTTGACTAGTGATAAATATTTTGATATATTGGAGAATCGAATAATACCGTGCATCAATAAAGCAATTGAGGAAGATATGAATTTATTCGAAAACGAAATAGTTTTTCAGCAGGATGGTGCACCTCATCATTATGCAGCTCCAGTGCGACAATTTTTGGATGATCATTCTCCTGATCGCTGGATTGGCAGAAGAGGTCCTGCAGAATGGCCACCAAGGTCTCCGGATCTCACTCCTATAGATTTCTTTCTGTTGGGTCATTTGAAGTCTAATGTGTAGAAGATATAATCAACAACATTAGAAGATTTGAGAGAATATCATGAGGCATTGCACAGAAATAACTCCCGAGATTCTCAAACATTTGAGGGCGGCAATGGAATGTACCGTTGAATGGTAGTTGGTGGAAACTTTTTCGAACATTGACTATAAAAATTTTTTTCTTCTCATTGTCCAGTCATTAGATTTTGATTCAAGAAATAATAAAAATTCTCTTTGTCTAATTCATTGCTTCTATATTCGTTTCTAGAACGAATATTTCAGAATGTACCCTCCTGTATAACTGTTGACCTGTTTTTTTAGTTTTCCTGCAAATAATTGTTCGAAAAGTTATTCAGGGTGGCTCGTTTTAAATGGAATGCACTGTATATCCAACTATCTAAAAGTTGATTGTCGTTTCTTTACATTCCACATTACAGAGCATTCTGGTATATTCTGGAACGTTGTGGAATGCTCTCAAATGTTCTGAATTGTTCCATAAATTTCAAAAGGGTAAAATCTCCACCCTTATTTCCAAACCCCGCCGTTCATGTGAAAACAGAAACTTTTTTCGATAGAGGATAGAACTCTTTTGATGGTTTCATAATAATGCGGTACCATTCTAGAACTTTCTAGATCACATATATCTTAAAAAAATGTTGAAAATGAGTGTTTCAACAATACATTTCAAGATATGGAACTATTTTATATAAGTATAGTTTCTTGCTCATTACTAATCATATGGTTTAGAATTCAATATGTAGCAATATATTTCATAAGCTCATTTTTTCAGAAACTGAGAATGGGAAAGTAGTTTTCGTGTAATTCAATGTTATCAGGAGAAATATTTATTTCAGGTTTATTTCCAGTTCATATTCGAAAAAAAAAACATCTACAAGTGTGTTCTCCAATAACACGGTCATGAAAATTTCTCGACAGTTTATACCGGCACAATAAATCAATTGTCAGATATTGAACTTTCAAATCTTCGAAATATATTTCTGCTATATTTGCTTTTTCCTTCTCCGGAATGAAAATGGAACTAATTTTGTCTTTCTCTGCGTTTATATGGATGCAACTTTAAAGAGTTCCTCGCTAATGAAAACTTGGATTCCAAACTGAAATTTATACTATCATACGCCATTTCATTACTCAGGCTGATTAATATGAATGTTCTCCTCATACAGCCAGAGCAAATATTCCGAAACTTTCTCAGTTCTTTAATAATGATTAAAAGAAGCAAAAAATGTAATTCAAAAGTTGACTAATACTGTAGTGGTTCTCTATATCATATTGAACGCCCTGAGGAATACGCAGTCAAGGAATGAACAAGTTATTCACTAGAGAATTGTGAAGCGGATGCATCAAGGTGATTGGGAGTTATCTCTTCTTAGACTGCAGATCCAACTTCACCTGAAAAGGGGCCAAAGAGTTCGTAGGCCTGCTGAAAAATATGGTGTTAGTTTTAGATTTGTTGGGTTTCAAATTGTTCTTTTCAGCCCACAATATGATTTTATCATATATATCCTCAGCCGTTTTTTTGGAGGCACCCATGTTGTCTTCACCAATTGAAATATTTGTATCGTCAGCATAACTTGTAACGAATTCCGAGATTGTTTCACTCACGAACAAAATTAGATCATCAGCAGATAACAAGAAAAAAAAGGGGGGCCTGAAGTCGAACCCTGGGGAACTGCATAATATCACAATCATTACCCATTTTGCATGGGAACCAATTTTCACTTTTTGCCTTCTACCTATGAGATACGATCATTTTTTTCAGTGTTCTATGAAAAAAAAACATCAATTATTTTATTCTTGATTATTTGCCCATCACTATGCATTTTCACATTACGTAATGAGAAATTATTTTGAATTGAGAAAAAATCGAAAGTCTAAACTCATCAAAAGTCAGTTTTCCTGTGTTACAATATGGTTTGGAGCATGAACAAAAAAGTTTTGAAGGTTAGTCAACAAAAGGCGATGCCTCAGCAGGTGGCACATCAAATATACGAGAGAATGAATATTACTGGAGTTTTTTCCCTACACCAAATCGTTGTTGTTAACACTTCGACACGTATTTCGATCACCAAGTGATCGCGTAACTAAAGCTATTCATGCTATACAGATATATCATACAGGTAAACCATACAGGAATACCACACAAACAGGTGTACCGCCCTAAATTAATTTTACAATTAGCCCCATCTATTATTTCACAATATGTCCTTATGTAATGTTTAAATGTTATAGCTATATATAAAACAATTTTCAGCTATATAAAAAATTAATTTCACAATATTGCCTATCTAAATATATTTTTACAATGTGTCTTTATGTAGTAATCAGTAAACCCAATAATATTATTTTAACAAGCTACATAGTATGCTATTTGGTATTGGTCCGTCATCGTTATTCATAATATTATTACGTTTACTTATTTCTAAGGACTGCGATGTAAAATATTATGGACAGACAAAAAAAAACTATGAAAGTGAGATATAAGGAACACATTGTACATTTAAAATATGGAAGACCTGAAAAATCAGCAGTCGCCCATCAAATTTTGCAACAAAACCATTCCATAGACTTCAGTTCATTAAGATTAGTTAGACAAGTTAACAACATCAGGCAACTAGATGCCTATGAGAGTGTAGACAAATAACGTGACCAGAATAGTAGACAGTACCCAAAAGGCCTCAAAACCAACTTCGAATCGTTGATCGATGAGAAACCCATACCAGGAATAACTGATACCTTTTGAAAATGCCACTGAACGTTCCGTATTTACGAACTGTTATCGTGATATGAGTAGATTTGTCTTTTTCATTGACGAGATGTTATAAAAAAATAGTATTTCGTCTTGCATTTTTATCCAAAAAAGTGTTAATGTACTTCGAAGTACACCATAATAGTGATGTTTTCGCCTTTTTGGAACTTTTCTTCATTCAAACAAGTAATACATTAATCGAAGAATATAGTCGATAACTCAAAGAGGAGTATAAAGATCCTCTTCAAATTGAACATTGAGCGTGAGATGCTCAACTACAAGCTAGACATCAATAAACATATACAGAAATATATAAGTATATACAGGAGAAACACATAATCACTATAGAAATAATACTTTTCTGAATCTTTTATGTATCAGAGTGAAACGTCTTTAGTATAATGAATAATTCTTGAACGGCCTACAGACATGGGAACCGGTTTCGCCAAACTTGGTTCGCACGAACCACGTTCGTCATTTTTCCCCTGTCTGTGTGTGGTGTTTAACCCACCAATATCGCCACAATTTCTCACGAACTTGGTCGTCCATCGGGTTGGAAAACAGGAGAAGTCGCCCGTGTGTGAAGGAGAGGAACCGTTGTTCGCTATTTTCCCCAGTGCTTGTGGTGATATGGCGCACGGAAACTTTAAGTACTCCAAGTTTCTTCCAGTAGCTGGGTGGCGAAGTATAGAAACGAGGCGATTTTCGGGAGATATTGAATTTTTCATGTGAGTTGTTTTGATATGAAGAGTGTAAAAAGTTCCAATAAATAATCGAATTCTGTTTCGCTCATTGTTGAATAATTGGTGTAATCTTTCGCACTGTTATCGCTAAGATGATATTAGAGATTGAGGTGGGATCACTTCCCTCACGAAGCCACTCTTGGTCCACTTTTTTTCTTTGTTATAAAAAGCCCAAACTCATATGATTCAACAATAGCAGCTACAATCTCCAAAGAACTCATCCCTACTGCTGGAATGAAACTGGTGAAATGGCGAAACGTTCTTCACATTCCCTTCAACTGTGAGTGGGGAGTGACGAACCAAGAACTTGGTTGTGTTCAGCGAACTAAGATTCCATGTGTCTAGGCCGCTTTAAAAGTAGTAAATATTTGCACATCAATATATCGATGGATTTAAAGGCGAGGGATTTGGAGAACCAATGACTTGGTTATCCGTTTGAAAAGTTTCAGGTTGTGGATATTTTTCAAATATTTTGGTAATACATAAAGTTTTAGACCTAAGTAAAAAAAATTCCTTGTAACTTGTTTTTTGATTGTCTTACTACTTGCGACATTTCCGATTTTCCCCACCCACTTTTCTAATTTCCACAATGTCCGTCCCCGAACATTATAGGAAGTCAGTTCATAGAATCAAAAATTCAAACACTATGACATCTTCTTGTCCGTCTCTATTACAAGCCTTCCAACCCTTGTCAGGTTTTAAATATCTCAGTGCACACTTCTATCCTCAAAACAAATTACGTGCATACAAAAACAGCGGAAGCGTATGTTTCACCCGACCTTTTGTTTTGTTGTTTTTGAATTCGCAGAGTTGTTTCCATATTGGATTCGTGTGAACAAACCATGAAATCGTGATCACTCGTCTGACTAAATTATTATCTTCTCGCTTTCAAGCAGGAGATGAAATACTATGATTCAGTTAGGTTGGCCAATGTCAAAGTATGTATTTCAACTGGATAGGCGCCAAAGATTTAAACAATTCAGTACATTTTACCGAAGACTGTGAAACTACGGAGAGTTGTTTTTTGTGCGTTTGATGATGTATGTTTCAATAAGTAAGTATTCAATTTGTATCTATTGAAACATATAATTTGCTATGCAAAGAGGGACATTACAAAAAAGTTGAAGTTCAGATGATTTTTAACAAGTAAATGTGAACCGAATAGTAGCATTCTAAATATCAAATATCTGTCGGATATAACCTAATGTTTGCTATGGTATTAGGCGAAAAAGTAATTGTTTTCTGAAAGGCATTTGCCAAATATCGTCTCGGAATAGCCATTTCCTTAGTAGTATGTAACTTTCCTAGACACATTTTCATCAGACTTATTTTCTGTTATTACACAGTATGCCTCTTCCCCGGTTTGTTCACGAAATGAGGCTGTTAACTCTTTGGAGATTGGTGGTGAGCTACAGTCACCATCAAAAATTACACTTTGGAACAATAGTAATCAGCCTTGCTGAACACCTTTCCAATATTCTATCAGTGTATACATGCTTGGCGGTATACTACGGAAACCATGTAGATTCGTTGCGCCATTATTCGCGTCCACTGGAAAGAATTTATCTGTCAATGTGAAATTATATTCTTTCTGTCACTTTGTTCTTCAGTTCAGATAAAAATCTCACAATGACAATTTTCTCAGGAATACCAGTGTGGAATGAAAACGTAACTGAAAATTCTCAAATTTCAATAACTCCATTTACTCCTGATTTATAGCCTATTGAAAAAAAGCTGAATGGAACTCTTCAATTTTTTTTTTTCGTTTTTCGTTTCCGTTTTTTATTCGTTTTGTTTTATTTTCAAGAGAATTTAGTACGTGCTTGATATTTTAACACAGTCTGATAAGTGTAAACACTGTTGAATTGGGTTTTGTCTGGTACCTAAGGAGTTAAGGAGTCTTTTCTATACAAGAATTTCTTTGCTTCAAAGAGTTTCAACTACTTCGTTGTAGTTGAAACCGATTCTGTCTTAGACCAAATCGTATATGCGGTGGAACGTCGATAAAATCAGTCGAGTACCTGATTTTTTTTTGTGTAAGAATGTTGAATGAGGTGAAGGTTTCTGAATTCCATTCAAAATATTAATATCATTAGTAATTGCAGCGAGTGTAGCGACTATACTATAATTCCAAAATAATAGGTACTAAATGCTCAGAAACTGACATTTTTGCCTTGATCCGTCTCTTTCAGTGGAGTACGGAAAAATGATGATAAAATATACATACAGTGTATGAAAGCCAAATGGAATTTATTCCGTACATATTTGTTATGGGTTACCGTACATATTTTAACAAATTCCCGAAACACGTCAAATTCAAATCATAATTTGACATACATCAACGGAAAAATGCTACCTCTACCTTCAACCCCTGTTGAATGATAGGTACAACCCTTATTTCTTAAATGGAAAGTATAGGCTTGTGATATATCGTTCTCTATTAAAAAATGTTATCGCTTTCAAATTTGTTGCAACATTTAGGATAAAATAAATTAAAATCATGTGGTTACCGAAATTCGATAAAATACACTCAAAAATTATGGCAATATACTTTATATTTCATGTTGAGGTATTGATAATAAAAACATAATCAAAAACCATAGCAATGTTCGTTTTAGATGGTATCCTTCAAACTGTAAACAATTTCCATAGCAACGTTAGTTTGAAATGTCTTGTCAACTAGTTTTGTGTTACAACATTACTTGTCAGTATTTTAATTCATGTTCGAAGTTCGTTAACTTCAAGTCTGACAAATGGTTAGATTAACGGAAATGCATAAAACAACAGTTTTACAAATGATTGATTACAGAGAGGAAACCTGAACACAACAGAAATTTCCTAATTTACCGCCCATATCTCAAGGAACAATGAGCAAAATAGAGAGGCATGTTCGCGAGCTTGGTCAGGTGGGGCAGATAAAAAAAGCAGCTGCCAATGCAATAAGTGATGAACTCAAATTAGATGTGATGCTTAAGTTTGAGGAAAACCCACATACATCGAGTAGACATGCATCCGCTACATTCAATGTTAGCTAAACATCGATAGTAAACATATCATAAGAAAATAAAATGCAAATGATGGATATGTTGGACAACAATATCATCCAATCGGAAGACGTTATTTTTCTGATGAGTGTACTTTGTCTCTTAACGCTCATGCTAATCGACAAAATTGTTGCTACAGGTTAACGGAAAATCCTTAATGGATAAGAGAAGAATACACGCAATACCCTCAAAAGGTTGATGTTTGGGCGGGGATTGTAGGAAACACTATCATTGGTCCCTTTTTCATTGAGGGCAACTTGAA